>VMBQ01004053.1:0-22089 GCA_007657795.1 Dreissena rostriformis
CAAGGTCAAAGGTAAAAACAAACAAAATCCAAGCACCCACAGCCGAGCGTTGGCATCCGCTTGACGGTGCTCTTGTTTTTAGATGTGATCGAGAATGTAACCCGCCTCCCAGTTTCGCTGAAAAGATCAAGTTCCCCACGGGTACTACTTCCCTGTACCCCAATTATTTTTTTCGTACCCAATTTTTTTTTCGTACCCAATTTTTTTTCACACCCAATTTTTTGTTTGAACCCTAATTTTGTTTAGTTCCCAAATTTTTTTTCCTACCCAAATATTATTTTTGGCATATTTTTTTCGTACCCAAAATTTTCGTACCCAATTTTTTTTCGTACCCAAAATTTTCATACCCACACACACGATTGTGGTGATGAAGATAAACTTAAATTGATGTTTTTATATCCATCCTCTTCAAAAGCATTGTCACACCAGACCATGCCCACCCAAAATTTTGTTTCAACATAACTTCTTCATTTATTCACCAATTTATGCGGCGTGGGGATACGCGTCGGCCGCTGCCGCGCCATTTCTAGTTATCGATTGTTACGACAATCGTTTTCATGAATAGCAATCAAGCTGGTCATGTTTACCTAGCTTGATGTGTTCAAGGAGACTTCGAGTCCAGGTTTTTTTCCCCACTTTTTGGGAAGATAGCCCATGGCTTTGGAATTGGGAATTTTAGCGGCATTTTCAAGAAATTGGGAAAATAAATTCAGAAGCTGAGTTGGGAAATACTTATTTGATTATAACTCTTTATAATAATTCAAATTAAAAGAACAAAATCATATAAATCATAATTATATGCTTTGTAAGATGAAATTGAATTAAAATTGAGATAAAATAAGCATAAGACTCTTCTTTCTAATAAAAAAAAATTAAAAAATGGCATATTTTGGGAAAAAAGTTTACTTTTTGGGATTGGGAATATAGCCGTTTTTCGGCTATAAAATTGGGCCAAAAAACCTGGAGCCAATCAGAAATTCGAGCTAAGTGAGTTCCAGCCATCAGGTTTTGACTAATAATATGTCTGAGTGGAGGGGGTATTAATTATGTTTGTGACAAAGCTCAAGTTCTCATTGGGAATAATGAACCATATTTAGCATTGGGTAGTAATGAAGTACAGTTCCTTCAAATGGACCCTGGGTCGCCGTGGCGTTGTAGATATGGTGTCCGCCCAGCGATCAGGAGGTTATGAGTTCGATCCCCACAGTGGGAGCGTTCTTTAAATCTCCCCCAAAGACACCATGTACTGGTTCTAGTTTCAGGAAACGGACTCGAAAGCGTTTCAAATAAGCCTTAGGCTTTCGAAGCAATCGAGCTCAAATAAATAGGTTTAAACCAAATGGACCCTGCTACATGTATATATAAGAAATATTTTTCAAGTTTTCAAGATTATAATAGTTTGGGAAGTAGGTTTGTTAAAACGCATACTAAAAGTGATTGCTGTAAAAACAACTGTCAATAGAAATAAACTGCTTTAGGAACCACCACTTTGCATGGCTGGACTCCCAAAATAAATTATGTCCAAGAGAAACCCAAGTTTTAAAGCTGATTATAATACTGATCTGTTTTGTTCCAGCACCAAACCCAAGCATGAAAAGAAGGAAATTATAATTCCTCTTATTAAAACCAACAACTGGAAGACCAGACAGCTGGAAAATATTAAGTCCAATAAACCAAATGATGGCCTGGAGTCCCAAGCTGTGCAGGAACTTCTCAAAGGTTTGAAACTTAAGTTAGCATGCGTAACTCTTTCGAGAATACTTTCGAACAGATGACTTATATATTAGATTGAGATGTTCATTAAGTAAACACTTTCCCGCTCAGAACTGACAGAAGTCAAGTGAAAATGGCTATATGCAACCAGCATAAAACCAGAACAGCCTGCTAGTAACTCGCAGTCTGCTCAGGTTTTATGCTGTTTGCTACTCATCAGTATCTTACGGTTGGACAATGAAGCCTTTAAAACTTGAATCTAGTAAGGAAGGTAAGGGTCTCCAAATGCGTCACAGTGCGTATGAAAGTGGTTAACATGTAACTGGTAAAGATGACAGATTAGACAGTTCCAGCTGTGCTCTTGTTGAAGGATACTGTTTTGAATACACATTACTAAAAGGCTTAAGCCTACCAGTATTTGTGTTGTATTTGTATGTCAACTTAAAATGTTATCTGTGCATAAATGTCATTCTCATATATATTCCATTATAATACTCTCTACATAGACAAATGAGAAAATTGTTGTCATTAAACAACCCAAAAGACAATTGAAAAACAAATCCTTACATGTTCTGAATAGCAGGGCAACAGATAAGGTTCGTTTTATCGTTTTTACGATTTGTATTTGACAGAAAACAAATTAAAATTAAAAATCAATCGTACAGAAAACGATTATGAAAATGGAAAACGAATTGAAATTGATTCTTCGTTGTTTTAGTTGTTCCGATTTCCGCCGTACTGCGTTTAATTATAATTAGTGTATTGTAGCCTTTAGTGCGGTCGTAATATTTTCAGTTAGTTCATATAGACAACGTTTTGGGCTGGTGTCAATATAAAAATTTACTTCCGCTGAAATAAGTTCGGGAAAAGGTTCACTGTTAAACGCGGACGAGTAAGGAAACTTTCAGAAACGGCGTGCGCGCCCAATATTTTACAATTAGTTACGAGACCCAAACTGTCAGGAAAAGACATGGTGAAGAGTATACTATCACATTTAATAGCGCAGGTGGTGACAGATTCTGAAATATTTGGCTCAAAACACCGCTGCGATTCGGTGTCTCAAAAACTAACAACATCGTGATTTCCACTGGCTTGTCATTGATGGAGAGGGTTTGGCAATGTGAGTATGATCTGAGACTGAAAGGCAGGAGTGTTGAAACTGGTTTAAACAAAATGACTCCATCATCCATTTGTCAATATATACAATTAGTACTAATATTTACAAACAACCATTGTCACTGTGAATTTATAATGACTTAATTGGAATAAGAATAAAATGAAGCGCTAATCTGATCCAGAAATATATGTACGTTTTGATCAAATTGTAAAAAATCTAATTGACAAATAGTTTTGAAGGAAAAAAAAACAAATTGTTACAAAAAGCTTGCAGTGAAAACTAATTGACCCAAAATCTTATCTTTTGCCCTGGAATAGTAAAAAATATTCCTCATTTCACTTGCTTAAATATTTGTCAGATCATGTTTATGCCATTGTGGATTCATTCCTACTCACTTAAACTCAACAATTCATTTAAGTCCCGCTCTGAGAGTCTGAGAAAGAGGGGTTTGATATACGTGTGTAAAGTGTCGTCCCAGATTAGCCTGTGCAGTCTGCACAGGCTTATCAGGGATTACACTTTGCCTCTAATCTTGATTTTCGTCAAGAAGAGTCTTCCTTTAAATGAAAAAAACAATAACACTGAAAAGTGTCAGCACAGACTAATCTGGGTTACACTTTACGCACATGCATTAAACCCCCTTTTCACAGAGCGAGGCTCATTTTTATTGGTCAGTATACAAAAAAGAATTGAACGTTATTTTTTTTACCAGCCAGAATGACTTGCTCAAGTGGTAAAGCTACAACTCTGAGGATGGCAGCTGGGTTCGAATCATGGCTCGGTCACATAATTGTGTCAATTGTGTAGGGATGGGTAATGAAAATATGTCTATGCGCACTTTCCCCACTTATTCTGATTAAACAGGGCAGTTATCATTTACTGGCAATAGTATGTGTTTTTAGTACTGGTAATCCAGCTTACCCAGGAAAAGTGTGAGTTAGATAACTGACCGCCATGATATGACTGAAATACTGTAAAAAAAAAAAAGCTTAAAGTAAAAAAATTAATACTCAAAACATATGAGCCTCGCTC
The DNA here is from genome assembly GCA_007657795.1 of Dreissena rostriformis. NCBI lineage: Eukaryota > Metazoa > Mollusca > Bivalvia > Myida > Dreissenidae > Dreissena > Dreissena rostriformis. The sequence continues at coordinate 3,863 of VMBQ01004053.1, forward strand.
TGTGAAAAGGAGGTTTAATTCATGTGTGTAAAGTTTCGTCCAATTTTAGCCTGTGCAGTGTGCACAGGCTAATCAGGGACCACAATTTTTGCCTAAACTGGATTTTTTGTCAAGAAGAGTCTTCCTTTAAACGACAAATACAATAAAAGCGGAAAGTGTCATCCCTGATTAGCCTGCCTGTGCGAACTGCACAGGCTTATCTGGGACCACACTTAACGCACATGCATTAAACCCCTTTTTTCACGTGAGTGTGGCCCATATTTAGTTTAATACAATATACTTTTATTAATAACACATCTTTCAGATGCTGAGAAACAGAAGGAGAGTTGGGACAGCAGGGGAACCGTGGACACGAGCTTGGAGATCCCATTGCTGATGCAGAACAAGGTGCCTGAGGGTTTTGAGACCGATGACCAGCTTGATGTGTCTCTACGACCTGACGAGGTATGGATGCAACACAGAGATTTGTTTAACCCTTTACCACTTAGATAAGCATTTTGATGCATTTGTAGTCACTTAGAAAATCTAATTAAATTAAAAACCTTTTCAATAGATTCAAATTTTAAAGGCTTTATTTGATAATGATGAGCAGCAAACAGCATTAAACCTGAAGAGACTGCGAATTACTCACAGGCTGTTCAGGTTTTATGCTGGTTGCATATAGCCAATTTCACTTTGCTTCTGAGCAGAAAAGGGTTGAACGAGAGTTTTTTTTTGGTGTGATATGAATGTCTTACACCTTGCTTTAAACTGGGCTTTGAAGTTTATTTTGTGTCAGGCATGTGCGAAAGAGACATGTTGGTTATCCATACAACCAAAAGAAATACTTGAGGTTCAGAATAAGATTACACCCTGACTATTCTATATTTAAAGAACAAAATAGTCATTTTTAGCTCGGCTGTTTTCGAAGAAAACCCGAGGTATTGTCATAGTCCTCTCGTCTGCTGCATCGTCGTCGTAGTCGGCGTCATCTGAAAACTTTAACATTGGCCTTAACTTTTGCATTATTGAAGATAGCAACTTGATATTTGGCATGCATGTGTATCTCGTCGACCTGCACATTTTGAGTGGTGAAAAGGTCAAGGTCAATGATGACCTTCAAGGTCAAAGGTAAAAAAAAAAAAATCCAAGCACCCACAGCCGAGCATTGGCATCCGCTCGACGGTGCTCTTGTTGTATATATTTGCGCCTCACTCTGTGAAAAGGGGGTTTAATGCATATGCGTAAAGTGTCATCTCAGAGTTGCAATATGCATAGGCTAATCAGGGATGACACTTTCCGTTTCTATGATATTTTTTTGTTTAAAGAAAGTCTCTACTCAGCAAATATCTAGTTGTTTAGGCGGAAAGTGTCGCCCCTGATAAGCCTGTGTGTACTGCACAGGCTAATCTGAGAAGACCCTTTTTGCACATTCATTTAACCCCCCCCCCCCCTTTTCACAGCACGAGGCTCAAATATATATTTCTATGTGGATAAAATTACAATCAAGTATGTATGTTTTTAGCCAGCTGACACTGACTATGAAGAGATCCCTATCGAGTCATTTGGTTTGGCCATGCTGAAAGGGATGGGCTGGAAGGAAGGGGAGGGCATCGGCAGAAACAACAAGTAAGGGCTGGTGGGTTGGCGTCATTAAATGGTAGATAAAACATATTAATTTAAACTTGATTGCAACAAAAGCCCAGCTTGTATTTGATTGTTTTTTTTTTGGAATGAATTTCGGTTTTAATATTGGGTAAAACCAATGCTCTGTGTCTTTTTAAAAATGCTTTCAGAGCCGAGATAGAGTCTGGGACCTTCTCTGATCGCTAGGCACATGGACCTTGTTGGGGTCGTTTTTTTAAACTTACATGATGATATAATATTTCATGGATTAAAGTTGTGTTTTCATCTGGGCTTTATATTCTTATTAATTACAAAAAAGACACAATAAATGTGCAAATGTTAAACATGGCCTTTCTCGAATGAAGAATGAGAAGGTTACTTGTAGAATATACAAAATGATCAATATGTTGATATCTGTCTGGGAGACATTTAAGTACATTCAAGTACATACAATTGAGCAAGAGATTGTCTGCCTAATTCTGTGAACACATTTACTTAAATACTAGTACTAAAATGTTAAATCATAATTTCAGAAAGTATTTAAGCTAGGTCCTATCTCAGGGCTTTTTTTTTTCATCTTTGTGTAGCAGCCTTTGCTACCTAATTTTGTGAAAAAAATGAGTCGCGAACTGTTCAAATTTGTGAAAAAATGAGTCGGGAACTTTCAAAATTGTGAAAAAATCAGTCGTGAATTGCTCTAAATTGTGAAAATGTGAGTCGCAAACTTCTCAAATTTGTGAAGAAAGGCCATTTTCTAAGAAGGAAAAAAAGCCCCTGTATCTAAATACCCATACTTCTTTCTTTCTTCAGAGCTGTGAAGCCAGTAGAGGCGGTGCTTAGACCCAAGGGTATGGGGCTGGGGGCCGACAGGGGGCAGGCCCAGGATCTCAACAAGTCCAAACAAGGGTCAGTCAGCAAGAACGGGGAAGACAGTGCCGAACTCAGGCTGAAAAAAGGGGCCTATTGTCTCGTGGAGAGTGGGCCCAACAAAGATTTATATGGGGTGGTATGTATTCAAGGGTGTTGCAGTTGATTGAGTTTTATAAATGTTATTTGCCGCCCAGCTAGCTCAGTTGGAAGAGCATGTGAGTGTAAAATCGAGGATTTTGAACCACATGTTGTTATAGGTCATGACATTTCTACTCCTTCTGTTGATTTAATTAATGCGGATGCCAATAACTCACTGGCATAAGCATCAAGTATTGGTTAATATTTGAATATCAAATTTCTTAGTGGGATCACAAAATTACAGCTCCCACTAAGAAAATTCGTAGAGAGTAAAGTCGAGATATAAAGCGAATATAAATATGAAATGAACGCTTATCACTTTCTTACTGATATGGCTGGAAAGTGAGTGGCATTTAAAATTTAAACAAAAGTAATAAAAGGCAAGGGAAAAATACCTGTCTCGGCGTGGACGTCGCCATCTTGACTATCACGTGATTACCCCCTCTGTGTGTGTGCGTGTTTTCAGATAGAGGGAATGGACGAGGACAATGCGAGACTGATGATCAAGCTCACCATAAGTGGCAAGGTGGTGTCAGTCAGTCAGTACAACACCAAACTGGTCTCTGCTGAGGACTACCAGAAATACTCCAAATACATCAGTAAGCAGACGGATACATTTTGCAAATTGTTGTAGTTTAAATAAAAAAGACATGTATATGAGCCTAACTCTGGGAAAACCGGGCTTAATGCATAGGCGTAAAGTGTCGTTCCAGATTAGCCTGTGCAGTCGACACTTTCTGCTTTTTAATATGGTATTTTTGGTTTAAAGAAAGTGTCGTCTAGCAATAATCCAGTAAAGGCAGAAAGTGTCGTCCTGTACTGAACAGGCATATCTGGGCTGGAACTTAATTAACACACATACATACATTAAGCACAGTTTTCCCAGAGCGCGTCTCATATGTTATATTTAATTGAATTTTACTGTTCATTGTTTATATGTTGGCTTAATTATATCTTGAAAACAGCGGGGTTAGGCTCACATCGCAATTTGTTCATATAAGCATATAAATAATAAAAATTATATAGTTAACTGATTACCTTTGATATGTAAAATGGTGCCTTTAATACTTATTATGCTCCCTTTCGAAGAAAAGGGGGTATATTGCTTTGCACATGTCGGTCGGTAGGTCGGTCGGTCGGTCGGTCTGTCTGTCTGTCCGTCCACCAGGTGGTTGTCGGATGATAACTCAAGAACGCTTGGGCCTAGGATCATGAAACTTCATAGGAACATTGATCATGACTCGCAGATGAGGCCTATTGATTTTGAGGTCACTTGGTCAAAGGTCAAGGTCACGGTGACCCGAAATAGTAAAATGGTTTTTGAATGATAACTCAAGAATGCATACGCGGCCAACAGGGCAAACTCTGAACAATAGTACTGAAGCAACTGGTCTGTAATCCTAAATCTATAATTATCAGTTCAATGAAACATCATTTTTTTAGTGAAATACAGTGGATCAGTAAAAATATTATCAGAATATGAGATTTTTTGTATATTTTGTATATTAAATATTGTGTTAATGTTTAATTTTGTTGATTAATTTAAATATAAGCAAGACAGGGGAGGTAAAATTTCAGCAGTTGCCTCCCTTGTAATTTATTTAAAATTTACCAAATGTTAGGCTAACTGCATTTTTGTAATGCAAAAATAAACATCGGGCAAAAATGAAATTAAGGCACCACCACCACCACCACCACCACCACCACCACCACCACCATCGCTGCCGTTGTTCACAGTGACAAAAAACGTATTCACACAATGGCTGCTACTACAACTTATAGCTCATATAGGGGGCATGCATGTTTTACAAACAGCCCTTGTTTTAACTTGTTTTTATTGTTAACTTGATTCAGTGTTCAAAAACATTGATAATTATTGTCATTATCAGCACATACGAGCCAGCTCTGTGAAAAGGGGGTTTAATGCATGTGCGTAAAGTGTTGTCCCAGGTTAGCCTGAGCAGTCCGCACAGGCTAATCAGGGATGACACATTCCGCCTAAACTGGATTTTTGCTAAGAGACTTTTTAAACGAAAAATATCATAAACGCGGAAATTGTCGTACCTGATTAGTCTGTGCGCACAGGCTAATCTGGGACGACACTTTAGGCACATGCCATCTGGAAACGGTTAGGTTAAGATCAAGGTCACTGTTTATAAAAAAGACAAACTTTTTCTGCATCATAAGCTATACTTTTTATGCAGTTATTGTTCTGAAATTGTATATGTTGCTAGCTTACATGCATGCCTTTTTCAGCCGTATCTACAGATCACATAAACGGACCCATTCGGGTGGTTTATAGAGAAATATCGGTGCATTAAAACTGATAATTTGCTGTTTTAAACAGTGAAAAATAACAGTGAACATTATTGATGTTGATAATATATTTTTACTGTGAAATGACATCGTTTTTTTACGAAATGACTTCATTATTCCAGCGAAAAATTCTCCAGTTAAACTCTGTTACAATGTTAATAAACAGGAAAAAAAAACATAAAATAAATTTATTGGATTCGGTGGAATATTGACTTTAATTCACTCGTTATCATCGAAAAAATATATTTTCTATGATCACGAGCGAATTAAAATCAATATTCCACCGAATCCAACAAATATCCTCTATATATTCAGACAAAGGTGCAGCTGACAGGTATAAAGAACAGGAGGAGGTGAAGAAAGAGAAAGAGACCAGGGAGAGCAGTAGTCACGAGGAGACAACACACAAAGACAGGGGTACAAAGGAGGAACAAGACTCGTGGGATCGAGAGGAGAGGTCACGGAACAAACATGGCCGAAAGAAAGACAAGCACAGGGAACGAGAGCGGGACACAGAGGGGTCAGGGTCGAGTTCTGGCAAGAAAAGGAAATATGAAGATGACAGGTATTTTTTAAATGTTTTTTTTAATTTCATCAACAAAATGATCTTGATAAAATGTTTATATTAATAATGTATTTTAAATAGTGACGGAAAAAATAAGTTTATTTGAGGCAGTTTACTTATATTTAACATAAGCGGATCAATATTTTCTGCATTATTGTTTTGTTCTACATGTATAAACATACTACATTTGTATATAATTATCATACAATCTCAAAGTAATTTTCTTTAATGATAAGTCAGTGTAATTTATGACACAACAAATATGCTGCATGCATGCATATCATTTTCCATTTCAGATCTGCATCAAGTCACAGCAATGGACACAGCTCTAGTAAAACTGAGAGATCTCAGCCGTTGTGGGTTCGACCAAACCTCAGGGCTCGACTGGTAGATGAGAAATACATGAAAGGGAAATATTTTAATGTAAAGGTGAGAGATCTACAATATGTTTTGAGCTATTATGGTATATTAAGTATATCAGATAATCAGCCTATTCATTACAGCCCATGTGCGATCAGTAATCTGCTGGTCTGTTCCCAATCCAAAATCTCCTTATACTAAATAGATATTTTCTGGAACTCAACAACTTTGGAAAAACCATCTTATCTGTAGGTACAAACAATGCTGACCCATTTTAACTGCCCATGATAGTTTCATTTAATAAGAAGGATTTTAACTGTGTCAGCTTTTTATGTACCCCCAGAATGGTGAGTTTTCCATAATCTAGCCTGTTTTGTAGTTAGTCATTGTGGATCTTCCTTAATGTAGAAGGTTAATTGCTAGAATATGTCAACCAAGTTCAATGTCCAGACACATGAACTAACAATATTAACAGTAATAGCCCTTGAAAGTTTCAGTTAAAATATTGTTATGGACATAGATAGGAAAGCATACCTGTTTTACAAACAGTTATTGTGAATTGGATTGAGTTTTGCAGCAATTCTATATAAGAAAATACCTTGTGTGCCGGCAATAGGCTTTAGATCTTATGTAATAGTTATATATTTTTTAATTTCCAGGTTGTTATAGTTGATGTCTTGGACAAAGATCACTGTGTTTGTAAAACAGAAGATGGAAAAGTATTAGAAGGTAAAACAGTGATTCATTAATGAGGCATTGTTTAGTATACACATTTATAGTGGGTGTTTGGTAATTTCATGGTAAAATCATTATCGGTTTAAACTATCCATTTTTAATTTTTGATAATGAAATTAATATGCAGAGATTACATGTCGGTAAAAATTGAATCGTAAATAATGTCATTTAGTGATAATTAAGTGCTAGGTCAATTTTGTTCAATTACTGTCATGTGTATGTAGTTAGATTGGTGTGTTTCAGATATCTCTCAGACCATGCTTGAGACGGTTGTCCCAAAGTCAGACATGGCCTACGTGTCCATAGTGTCAGGGAAATACAGGGGCCAGGTAGAGACGGACTAAGTTTTCTTAAATGTTACACTTGCATGTATATTTCAGCTTGGTAGCTGTTACTCTGTAAGCTGAAGTATTTTGTTAACATTTAAAGATGGTGAGATCTCATATACTGCCCATCTTGACCATTCTTGACAAATGCTAATTTCCACTTGTCCATGCAGTTATTATCCCCCGACAAAGGCAGAGGGATATTGTTTTAGCGTTGTCCGTCCGTCCGGCACTTTTGTGTCAGGAGCCATATCTTGGAAGTGCTTTGGCGGATTTCATTGAAACTTGGTACGAGTATATATATGGATAAGAGGATGATGCAACCCAAATAGCATTGTACACCATCTGTTAATAACGGAGTTATGACCCTTTGTATATATTCTGTGTCAATGTAGAATGTGGGGGTATATGTCACGTCTGTGACAAAGCTCAAGTTTGGCGGGGGATTTCAATTCAACGAATTTGCTTGTTATATTATAAAACCAAACTGGATTTAAGAAAATTAATAATCTGATACGTTTAATTTATAAAAACTGTAAGATTGTAAGATTGTATAGATATTTATTCAATTATTCATATATTGCTGTATTATATACAGCATATTTTGTAATCAACCTCATACAGTTGGAAACTTTTTGAGAATTCAATCCCACTTTTAACTCAACAAACAACTAATCATCATATATGTCTCCTTAACTACTAAACTTAAGTACAATGCCATTTTAGTCAACCATTGTACATGTACCTTCTTTTGTTCCAATTTAGATCGCACATGTTCTGGAGAGAGACAAGAGAAAGTATTGTGCTATGTTACAGCTGCTGAGTGATAGAGACAAAGTGATACAAATGGATTACGACTCTATATGTGAATTTGTAGGGGACATTAATGAAGAATTTGACTTCTGATGGAATTTAGAAACAACAAAAGAAATAGACAAATTTGCAATATGTCTCAGCATGTACCAAGATGTTTATTAATGATGCAATTCTGCCGGCTGATTTTTATGATCCCGGTAGGGTGGCATATAGCAGTTGAACTGTCCATCAGTCTGTCTGTTCGTCCGTCCGAAAACTTTAACATTGGTCATAACTTTTGCAATATTGAAGATAGCAACTTGATATTTGGCATGCATGTGTATCTCATGGAGCTGCACATTTTGAGTGGTGAAAGGTCAAGGTCATCCTTTAACGTCAAAGGTAAACAAAAAAAATCAAAGCGGCGCAGTAGGGGGGATTGTGTTTCTGACATACACATCTCTTGTTATATTAAAATTTACTTTTCTTATTGCTATCATACAAATTCATTATTTGCCAGTAATGATGTAAATACATGTTAATAGAACACAAGGCCTTTCAAAGTGCAATTTTTTTATTTCAAGAAGTGCATAAGGTATATAAGGTACGGATTAAGAATATTAATGCATAGCACAAAGAAATTAACATGAAACAATGTTTATACAAATGAATGTTTAATAAAACTACAAAATGTGAATGTCATCTCAAAATATAACAGTTGAGAAACATTATGCAATGTACTATCAAATGTGCAATGCTGTGAAATATTATTCCAATATCACAACCAAAATTCATGGTTTTTCTTAAATAAAAATAGTTTTATAATTTTGACATGAAATTTACATTATATCAATTTCTGTTTACACATAATGCATATTTAAAGTGTAATTTAAAGACTCAGTGCAGTTTACTTTGTATGTGCTATAATTGTTTTTGCTTAAAACAGGTGTACCAAAATTAATAAATAAGACAAGACTGTCCTCAAAATGTGTTATTTAAAAATGTATATGCATGCAATCATGTTTGTTCAATGCAAAACTCGAGAACAATTGATATACAATTTAAATTAAAACCCAAAATATAAATAAGGAAACATGATTACATAAATACTTTACATTTCAATAAAAATGTGAGTGATAAATCTTGCTGACCAAATTCAGTGCAAGAAAATGAACATGTATAAAAAAAGATGGTAACTATTAACTTATTTAACAATGAATTTTTAAGATAATTATTTTTAATGAAATACATTGTGTGGATTTTATATTTGTGCATTTGATATTTATGGCTTTTCACATTAGGAATTGAATCAGTGTTTTTCTTTTATAATGTTTTCAGAAAAGACCTCTATGTTAACGAAAATGTGTGTACAATATGCTGGCAAATGTCTTATAAACAATTAAATATAAATTTATTATGTAGTGTGTATTCTGTAAATTATATATAGCATTTAGTGTAAGTCATATTACAATAAATATGTATATGATTGTGTTTATGACTTTTGATAAAAATAACTTGAAAACTACGAAAATACATGAAATCAAGCACTGAAATATAAAATTGCACAGCAATTCAGTCAAGCCTTGATTGACCCATACATTTTATGTGGCTCAGTTGCAGGTTTTGAAATTAAATAATACATGGTCTAACATGGAACATGAACAAATTATTAATTGTTTTATCACATAATTGGCACTGATCACACAGACCAGCATTTAAGTGATATGTGAGACAGACAGACAGATAGTTTATTCCTACGTATACAACAGTACATCGTCTTCATACTCAAATATACACATTATTTTCTGTCACGTGAATACGAATAACAACATATCATTATGTAACATAAAAGTCAATTAAAAATACAAATATAATTAAATAAACACAAATATATGACAAGAACACATAAGGTTTATCGATGGGTGATGAAATCTTTTAAACAGCATTTTGTTTAGGATCGTATTTCTTACAACTAAAGCTTTTTTGATATATTTATTTACATTTGAAATTACTTATACCCATAAAACTAATAACTTGTGAAAATGTATACACAGATGGGTTAATATAAAATATACGGCTAATATATATTTATCTTAAATCAGTGTAACAGCGGCATGTACATATAACATGGTATTCGTCTTCTAAATCAACGGAATTACAACATAAACAATAACGTTCATATGGTGGAATGTTGTTCTGAGCATATCTGCCAGTTTGGATATATCCCTGGGGTTAAAATTGACCCCATCCAGGAGGGGTGTCTTAAATGTTTTAAATGCACTTAGTAAGGAAACTTTAAAAATTGTCTTCTCTGCATAAACAACATTCACAGCTTTGATATTTGGTACGTAACATCATCTAGTGATCCACTACAAAGTTCGTTCAAACCACAAAATGTGTAATTACAAAATAATTAAATATATATATAATATATACATGAATATGCATGAAATCAGGTTTGTTCAATGCAAAACTCGAGAACAGTTGATACACAATTTAAATCAAAACCCAAAATATACATTAAGAAAACATAATTACAAAAATACATACATTCTAAGCATTATAATAAAAATGGAGTGATAAATCTTGATGCCAAAATTCAGTATAAGAAAATGACAACAGTCGGTACATGTATAAATGATGGTTTTTTTTCTTATAATTTAACAATGAATGTTTAAGATAATTATTTGAAATGAAATAAATTGTGTTGATTTTATATTTGTGCATTTAACATTTATGGCTATTCACACTAGGAGTTGAATCAGTGTGTTTCTCCTATAATATTATCAAAATAGACTTATATGTTAACGAAAATGTATATACAAAATGCTGGCTTGTAAATTTCTTATAAAAAATCAAATGAAAATCTATTATGTAGAGTGTATTCTGTAAATGTTCAATATTCTAACTACTTTTGCAACATGATTGTTTAATAACACATAGCATTTTAGTGTAAGTCATATTACAATAATTGAATTATTGATTGTGTTCATGACTTTTTATAAAAATAAGTTGATAACAACGAAAATACATTTGTACATCTAATCTGAACACACATGTAGATGAAATAAAGCACTGACATATAAAATAACACAGCAATTTAGTCAAGCCAAGATGAAGCTATACAGTGTATCTGACTAAGTTGCAGGTTTTGAAATTAAATAATACATAGTCCAACATTGAAAATGAACATATACATTTTAAGCATTTCTGTTATTTCAAGCAATTATTATTAATTTTTTTAAATAATACATAGTCTAACATTGAAAATGAACATATACATTTTAAACATTTCTGTTATTTCAAGCAATTATTATTATTTTTTTTATCACAGAATTGGCACTGATCACAACGACCAGCATTTAAGACAGACATAATATATATATATATATATANATCATAAATACTTTCACATCTTTTTGAAATATATAAAAGATCCTTAATGAAATTTGATTTTAATGATTAATTTTCTTAAAATAAATCAAAAATATAAAAACACACACATACAATAGAAGACAATGCAATTTGTACATTATAAACAGTTGTATAGTTATGAATTACAAAGTATAAGTGATATGTCCCTGGGATTAAAATTGACCCCATCCAGGAGGGGTGACTTAAATGTTTTATACGCACTTTGTATGGGAACTTTAAAAAATAGTTTTCTCTGCATAAACAGCACCCACATCTTTGATATTTGGTATGTAACATCATCTAGTGATCCTCTACTAAGTTCGTTCAAATCATACCCCATAGCTCAAAAGTGGCCACACATCAGGTGTCACTTTTTTAATACAAACTCATTAGGCAAAATTACTTAAAATTGTGTCTTCTCTGAAACAAAAAAAAAAGCTTCAGAGGCCAAATATGAGGAAAATAACATTGTATAGTGATCCTGCATACAATTAATTAAAATCATGCTCTTAGGGTTAAAACTGACCACGCCCAGGGCATAACAAGATGTGAATTGCATAAGGAAATGTCACTTAATGTATTTTGTCATAAAATAAGTTTCTAAATTAAATAAAATATAAATGTATGATCTGAATCCGTTGTGTATAATTGTTCATTCACTAACATAAAAATATACTTCCACATATTTGAAAATTATCAGTGAAGACACACAAATTCTATTGTTTGACGCCACCGGTCAGTATCTTGAGTTGGGATTGAGGTTATGTGGTGTCATTTTGTGTCTAGGTAGCTTACATGCAGAGCTAGCATGGGATTGCACAATTATTACAAAAATATATAAATTATTTAAACGTTGAAAAACTGGTTTTGCAGCTTTCCCATGTTTCTTGTTTCATTTGATGACATTGTATACTGTATGCTGAACTTCATTTCCAATTTTTATTACCAGTAACTTTCTCATCCAATGTAATGTTAAATAACACGTTAGAAGTGGTTTGAACCCCGGTATATTTTTTTTTATCAGGCTGTTATACAGTGTGATTTGAAGGAAAACATACAAAAGTGGCTATAACTATGAACATCACCAGCTAATTGTTTTATCTGACTCCATAAGGCATGAGTGCTTCAATATTTATAAATACTAATATTTGACATGGCTTATTTGTTCTCAAAAAAGTTTGTTCAAATCAATTATCATTATGCTTAATTAAAAATGAATCAACAAAAAGTTTGTGTGAACACTATTTAAATGAAATATTAAATCGTTATAGAAAAAAATGTATATTTTTTTCTTTACCATGAGTGAAATAAAATTTGATCATACATCAAAAATATCTTCAGCATTAATACAAATGTATATGCTATGACACATCATATTGTGGTGGTCTACAATGTTCGTTCAAACCATAGCCCTCTCATCAGAACTGACCACACCCTGAGGGTGACATGGTTTATATCGAGTTCATCAACACAAAAAAAATCTTTGCTAAATCCACATTTTACAACATTACGCAGGTTCGCGATCTTGGCCGATCTAAGCCGTCTTGCTTGTTTTGCAGTAAAACCTAATAAAATGGTCGACCATGTGTCCAGTTCAAAGGATCTTTTATGACTGGGTTACCGCAGTAGCATTGCAACACTTCCTGCTCACTTGTGAACTCCAAGTTCCTTGGGCATGCCCAACAGGCATGACAGCTCAATAACTGAATATTGTGAGCCTCATAACGTTTCCGAGCGCTAAACAACAAGTTAAACTCTACACGTTGTCCTGCAAAATGTCGCCCTTCAAGATTGTTTAAAACTGGGACAAAATGAACGTACACGTTCCTATTAACATTTACGTCGAGTTTAATTTTTCCAGATCGTTGGCTTAAATTTGGTTGAGCTATAGTTCCCTTACATACACTCAAGCTGTGCATGACATTATTATTTCGAAAAGAGCTGTGTACAAGCCTTGATGGACTTACTTCTGATTTAAGCCGTTTGATTCCATTTCCGGTGTCCCCCAGCCACTCGTTTTGATTTAACTGTGACTTTTGGTAATCATCATTTTCATTAAGCTTCTTATATATTTTGCTCGCTTCATCAATGCAATCACCTCTCCCACTACCGTCTACACCAAATCCTAGCAGACTGTAGCAAACAAAAATGTAGAACTGCGAGAGTTTTGAAGACGTTATTTCATTCCACTTTTTTGCCTGCAGCAAAACATCTTCAATAGTGTACATTGAATGACATTCATCATGTCGAATCACGTTAAACCATTCCAAGAAGTCGTGTTCAATGTTTTCCATTTGAGCTTGGGTATGCTCATCTTTTCTTATAATCATTTCTTTGAAATTTTGTTCGTAAAGCTTCAACATTTCAGGGATAACTTTGGTAAGCGAAGGACACATTGACTTTGCCTGAATTTGAAGTCTTCTCTTGGTAACTAAATCTAATCTGGAATGTAACTGGATGAAATGGATTTGTTTTTCTTGAAAGAAACTGTTGTATTTACGTTCTTGTGAGAAGAGAAGAGACAAAACGTCTTTGTGTATTTTGTCAACTGTAAAGCAACATTTCCTGATCAACAATGGTATCTTTTCGATGCATGTTGCTAGAAATGTGACAGTAGTTTGGTTTTCCATGGTCTTGTTAAATAGCTCCTCTCCTAGAAGTCCTTGGACTCTTTCAATTGCTAATAACCTGACGTTGATTTCATTTGTGAATTCAAATCCCTCCATCAAGTGGTTTTCGGGAGCTATATCTCTACTCATCTCAAAATATTTGCATGCTTCAATGGTGCAGGACACAATTTCATTTACGCTCATTTGATCAGCACCAATATTTGCTTTTAGGTATTTGGACTTGTGAGAACCATACATATGATATATTTGCATTACTTCCAAACGAAAACTATTATCTACATGGCGTTTCTCTTTACATTCAGTTTGCTCAGCACACAACTGCAGAGCTTTTTCAAAACATCGTTCTGATGTAGCAAATTCATTCCTGCAGCTAGCGTAAAAACGACCCAAATGAGCATGAAAGCTTGGATTCCAAGGAAATGATTTCACAAGAAGTTCAAACAGTTGAAGTGACTGTGTGAACAGCGGAGGATCATGTGGTATATCGGTCAAAAGTCTTGACATAACAGACCTCCGTTTTGGTTTTGTATCCGTGTTCTGATGCCTGTCTCTAATTATAAATGTTTTTATTAGTATTGACAGCAAATTTGGTGATCTGTTGTACTGGGCAGCTGCATATTCAATAAAATCACGAGCTAAATCAAACAGCTGATTGCGAGCAGAAACGCTAATCTCACTACCTCTTGACGGACACTTGGACTCTGAAACCTGTCGCGTCAGTAGTTGTTCTAAAATTTCTTTTGAAACAAGCCAGTGACGAATTCTTATATTGCCTTTTCTGTGGGTGTTCGTATCGGCAATAACCATTTCTGCAATACTTTTCGGAATTGTGTTCACATCGAGAGTTCCTTCTATTGTGTGTTCAAGCAGATTTGCGAAAAATTGGAAAGGGATACTTGTGTGACCATAATAGTCAGCAATTGCTAAGAATCCGACGCATGTCTGCTCTGGTGTTAGTCTAAGTATATCCTCTTTTCTTAATTTTAAATGGCCTTTAACAAATGAAACAATACCTTTGAATTCGTGTTGAAAAACGGCCATTCCAAACTCATACATAAGATGTCTTTTACCATTCTTGACATTATCTCTCAGTCTTTCAAGTCGTCTTTTCTGAGCATCACTACATTTCGGTGAAAGTTTTAAACATAATAGCTGTGCCTCTCTTTTCGTAACTGCTCTAGAAGACAAAACAAATTCATTATCTACAACTGACTCAATTTGGTATTGGTATCTGGCCACATACAGAACCGTTGTACTTGGCAAGCGTTTTTGCAGTGCAAAGGTTTTTGATTCAACATCAGCATCAACTAGTAGAAGTATTGGAAGTCCGGATTTTTTATGCAAGAATGCAATTCGTCTTTCAAACTCTTTTTGATTGAAAGCTGGATGAAACTTCAGTTGTACACACACAGATTCATGATGCAAACTCCACATAACAGATCTTGCCAAGGTTGAACCTCCTGATCCAGGGGCATGGTACAAGGTCATATATGAGGATTTCATCTCTTCAAGACGTTGTTTTAGTTTCACTTCAAATGCTTTCTGAATTGTTCGCTCAACAACAGAATCGCGAATCAAATCATTATACCAGAACGGCCATTCAATTGTACCACCTTTATAAAACTGTTCTATAATAGCGGGTGCCTCATCATCGGTATACAACTTACTTGTAAATGGCTTATTCACATATAAGACTTCAATATCCTCTGAAAGCCATGCAGCTTCTGTGGACGAAATTTGAGTTCCATTTGGCAGCTGAAAAGACTCTTTCATTTCATGGACGTTAAATACTCTCTTCAAAGAAGAACAAAGACTGTCAAGCTCAAACTCATATATGTGTAAATTGCCTTTAAATTTGTCCTTCATGAACATGTAGTGAAACGATGTTTGAAGTGTGTTTATTTCACCGGGTTTCAGACACAACACTACCTTTGGTGTATATCTTAAACCATAATTTAATTTCGTTAAGACTTCAATAATTCTTTCTCCAAGTTGTTGATTTTCAGGCCACAATAAAATCACAGTTATAGTTCTTGAATCATTAGCGAATTCTTCTAGCTTGTCTATAGGGACCTCAATTTCTTCTTTGTTATCTTTAAACCATACGTTTGAATCAACAACTTCTGTTACACTTTTATTTTTTTGGCAATACATACTAGTAGGTTCATCACCCAGAAGGCACCATTGCGTAGCCATTTCCGACAGATTATCAACTGCTTCCCCAAATTGTGAAACTTTGAGGCTGCGTTGAGAACTAATAGCTGGTCTAACCATGTTAAGTAAACCACTTTTCTGACTCAATGGATCAAAGTCTAACACCATCACCCAGGGTACCAACCCCAGGCCCTCTACATTGTGAAATGAACCAGGAGCATCACCACACATCAAAACAAAATTCCCTCCAGAAAATGTATTAACATCTTTTAAAAGTTCTTCTACTTGCGGATCCTTTTGCAAATGTTCCTGATTCTGAGCATTAGTTCCACAAACTGGAATTTCGCAGTTGTTGTGTTCTATTCTTGCTACGCATTCAGTATCAAGGACACTGGTGTCATTTGGTATATTTGAAGTGGTTTGTGGAGGAAGAGATGGCGATGGATTGGGCAGAATTGTCAGCACATTTGTTGTGTCTTGTTCATCAGAATCATGGTTGTCATCAAATGTCCTTTTCAGCTCGGTTTCACTGTCACTTATATTGTCTTGATGTTTAGCAATCGATTTTGATGTAACTCTTTGGTTTGTTTCTTTGCTTGGAGCGTTTTCGTTGGTTCTTCTTTTTCGCATTTTGACTCTTTTTCTGCAACTTCTGGGAATTTTTTTATATTCAAAATTGTCAGACTCAGAAATTAAAAAATCATTCAAAGCCATACCCGACACCTCTTCAAACGATTTATAGCCACATTCCTTCACAACTCGTTTTAGTATTGAATCCAATTTGTCATATTCCGTCCATTCACTTTCATTGTTTTTTAGCACTGATGAAATAATTTGGATTCCAGTACAGCGTTTCATTAATTTCAACTTGGCCCTACCTGTATAAATCATATACGATAAAAATTAGCATTCAGAGTGAAAATCTATTATCTTTTACTTATATTGTGAATAATAAAGAAATATATACTTTAATTGTTATTATTTCGAAAATTCTATTCTTATTCAGACCAAATAATCACATCGTTCAACAAGAGTGCCAAATTGTCACAAGATACGCCCGTTCTACTAAGTGACACCGTGACCTAGTTTTTGACCCAACATGACCCATATTCGAACTTGACCTAGATATTGTCTAGATCCTACTTCTGACAAAGTTTGGTGAAGATCGGATGAAAACTATTTGAATTAGAGAGCGGACACTGCTGTGGACACCGCCTCCGCCCGCCCGCCGCCCGCCCGCCCGCCAAGGGTGAAACTATTATACGTCCCGTTTTGTAAAAACGGGCGTATAAAAATTGATTTTAGGTTGATGACAATGATAAACAGTTGCCTTTCTATAGTACCCATGCACAGTGAAAAACTCATGTACCTGTGGAAATCATGATTAGATTGAAGGAAAAATGAAACTTACCAATAAACATGTTGTTAAAAATAACTCGTTTCAAAAATCGCGAAAAAAATAAACCCGATGAAAATATCGCAAAATAAAACTGGATAAAAATATTGCATAAAAATATTGCATGTGTTAATCGGTTGCATGTCTCCAATCAGACCTGACTGATATATAATCTATATACTACCTCTGACCAAGTTTGGTGAATTCAACTTGAACTAGAGCTTTGTCACTGAATGTGACTTATACCCCCATACCACTTTGACGCAGGATAAAAAGTTGTTTAAAAGTTTCGGATGAATACAATTTGAATTAGAGTCCGGACAAAGTGGCGCCGTTGAAAATGCACTAATTGACCCTATGACCTAGTTCTTGACCCGACATGACCCATATTCGAACTTGACCTAGATATCAACTAGATGCAACTACTGACCAAGTTTGGTAAAGATCGGATGAATACAATTTGAATAAGAGTCCGGACAAAGTGGCGCTGTTGAAAATGGACTAATTGACCCTATGACCTAGTTTTTTACCTGGCATGACCCATATTCGAACTTGGCCTAGATATCAACTAGATGCAACTACTGACCAAGTTTGGTGAAGATAAGATTTATACAATTTGAATTAGAGTCCGGACAAAGTAAAATGCACTAATTGACCCTTTGACCTAGTTTTTGACCCAGCATGACCCATATTCGGACTTGACCTAGATATCAACTAGATGCAACTACTGACCAAGTTTGGTGAAGATCGGATGAATACAATTTGAATTAGAGTCCGGACAAAGTGGCGCCGTTGAAAATGCACTAATTGACCCTATGACCTAGTTTTTGACCCGGCATGACCCATATTCGAACTTGGCCTATATATCAACTAGATGCAACTGCTGACCAAGTTTGGTGAAGATCGGATGAATACAATTTGAA
>VMBQ01004053.1:30246-61309 GCA_007657795.1 Dreissena rostriformis
AAAAAAAAAAAAAAAAAAAAAAAAAAAAAAAAAAACTGACCTTGATATAGAACCTTGGTGCCTGGGACACTGGCTCGACATGCTTGTCACTTCAAAGTTATCTCAAAATCCAATCATGCAGGAAAAGTTATGTTCAGGGCAAACCATTTACATTGTTTCTTGAATTAGGTTTCGATATAGGGTCAGATTTCCGTGTGAGACAATCCTACGGATCGTGTGGGACACAGTTATGTTCGTGACAAAAATTGGGGATTAATTCCTATTGATTTGACATTCGACATTGAACTGCTACCTTGACCATTGAAGTAAGGATCTGTTTATTGACCACAACTCAACAACTGACCATGGTCACTTAAACTAGTTAAATTTGACAATCCATGCATTCAAGACACTGAGCCCAGCTCAGTTTGGTAGAGCGCTGTAATACAAACCCAAGGTCACTTCGAGTCTTGGTCCATTTATATAACTTGTCTGTTGATGTCATACAATTAGTTATTTTGCCATTCTCCTCCTATCTCTGATGCAAGAAAGGCAGTTGTTAGCTTCTGGCAAAAGTACACGCACTAAGAAGTTGTAAACCAACATGCCCTTGAAAAGTGTAAGCATGTTTAACTGACCACCGTTTTGACTGAAATACTGTTAAAACATATTTAAAAAAAAAGTCCAGATTAACAAAACCAATCATTCTTCACAATTTATCTACCCCACAAAAAGTTTGGGGTATATTTATCAAATTTGACGTTTAAACCTTGAATTGTGACTTTGACCCTTAGCTTATGGAACCTGGATCTTGCACGCAAAACTCGCCCCTGCTTCAGTTATGGTTGTCACTTCTTAAGTTTTTTTGGAAATCTGTCCATTATGGCAATATTATGCTCCAAAAGTCGATTGGGCCATAAACTGCGTTAATTACCTTTGACGTGGGTACATGATTCCTTTGCGCAAAACTCTGACTGGAAATGCATGTAAATTCTGCAAACTTTGAACGTGCGGCAGTCTTTTCATGCAAATCACTTCTGCTAAGTAGTTTACAAATCCGTCCATGCTGTGGACAAAGCCTGCTCCATTTGCCTGTTAGAACTCTCTCATAATATGATTGTTGTTTAAAAAAAATGTGTAACAATTAATTGATTGAATAATTTCATTGTAGCGTAATAACTTTAGACATTAAAAGGACAATGAACAATTGTAGAACGACGTATGTCGCATCCAAACTCTTTTTATCCACATTAGCATAATATTATGATATTTGATTTTTTTTAAACATATTTTATATAATAATGCTATTTTGATTACTTCCATGATTCAGATACATAGATACAGGCTATAGCTTATTAACATGCCAAAGGTTTAGTCATAACATAGATACGGACAGCCTGCAAATTCAGTCTCTTGTATGTATTGCTTGGAGTAACATCATTGTTAGAAGTTGTAGAGTTAAGCTTTATTAGAATGCTATAAACTACATAACCTCACACTTGTGTTGTTATAAAGTCATGTGAAAAATATAATTGAAATAATGACGTTTTTGGAATTTCCAGTGACCTATACTAACAAAGGGTTGCACTACTTAAACATGTTAAATGATCCGAAGAACAAAATGACGCGTCATTATTCGCGAGAATGTTATTTGGTTTCTATAGCTACCTGGATTTTCCCATTTATTTCTATAAATATATCATGATCGTCATGCAGTTAATAAAAAGCGATTGCGTCACCCGACACTGTTCATTCGTCTTTTGTTGAGCTTTATTACCCAGCATGCATTACCCGATCTTATTTTGGTAATATACGGCCGGTAATCACGGGTGCCACCTCTTTTTTGCGATGCATTAATAAATGAGCCAATGCTACTTCCGAGGTGGAGCTAAGGGCCGGATGTTTTGGAATGACACGGATACTTCTACAGGGTGAGAAGGTTTTAAATGTGTGTTTTTTTCAACATATTTCGCATCATTTTAAAAATCGGGCAATGCAGTGCGATTCAGCGAAGATTTATTCATCCACAAATGTACAGAGACATACAATCACATCCCATTTGGAAACGTGAGGACCTTTATAAGTTGTGCATGGTAGAGTTATTGAAAGCAAATCGATGTCTTTTGCCTGTTTGAGGAGCACATTTCCACCCGATTAATTTGCTAACGACTATAAGTTTCTGCATGCACAAACACATTGGCTTCTTGCAGATCTAATAGATAATTTGTATTTTTCCAAAAGAGATGGAGCCGATGCCAAGGAGGTGGCGCTTATGACAGGAGGTGGCGCAAATGCACGATATATAAATCATCACATGACTTACATTTGATAGATTATGTGAATGCTCCTTTTTTCATATTGCTTATTATTTTTCAACGTAAATACGTTTACCCAAATCTATACAGAACATATACACATTCTATAAAAACAAGATGTAAATATGTAAATATATAAGTAACCAACTCAATTAAGAAGTCAGCCACCTAATTAAAACATATCTTACGATATAAACCCAAAATATGTTAAACTCAATAAATCCAATTACTAAATTTTCAACATTCTCAAAATATTTCTTCTACAACAAATGTGTTTATACAGTAAGATAATGCACACAATAAATTTAAAGATGTTAATTCTACTTGATACGATGAGTTGTGTCCCTTAATCCGAATGCTTAATTCGCGAAAAGACAAAGGTCAACGAATCTTAATTAGGATAAAATGGGTCTTTCCCACTAACATCTCCAAAAAATTAGCATAGCTCGGTTAATTATTCAATAACATAAATCTTCAAAATCTCTTTACAATACATGTTTATTCATTATAATGTAGACTTAAGTGTTTTGATTATATTTCATTATGATAGAGTTAAGAAAAAAAGATCGAACACTCAACCTGGAATGCCACACAAAAAGTGTATGGTCGGCACTGAAAATTAAAATAGCTGAAAATGTGCATTGGCGCCACCTACTGTCAGTAGCGCCACCTCATTGGCTCCATCTCTTTTGGAAAAATGCAAAATTATCGCCAATGTTTTTGTGCATGCAACAACTTGTACATGTTCAAAGCATTGGTTTGGTGTCGTTAGCGATTGCATTGGGTGGCAATTTCCTCGTCACACGGGCAAAAATCATCGATTTTCTTTTAAATACTTCACCATGCTACAAATTATAAAGGTCCTCACGTTTCCAAATGGGTTGTGATTGTATGTTTCTGTACATTTGTGCCACCTACGAAGTAATATTGACTCATTTATAAATGCATCGCAAAAAAGAGATGGCGCCCGTGATTACCGGCCGTGTAATATTGATCCTGTGGGTATAACAACTCGGCAAGTAGTCTACGCTATTCACTGGCATTTGGGACATGAGCCAATGCATTAAAATGGTTTATAATTTAGATATGTTGATAATGACGAACATAACATATTGAAGTGCACTGTTAAGATGAATATGGTGAAGAGCATGTTATGATGTATTTGGTAAGTACCTGTTTAGTTATATATTAGATTTGCGTTAACTTGCTCAACGGGTGTGAGTTAAATGCGGTTACAATACAAACACACTCGTTGATAAAGAAGTGCACACTCCATACATTTTAATCTTTAATTTGACGGCGATAGTGATAATATGTGATTTCACTAGAATTTGTATGACTTTTATCTTGTTTTAAATCAGTAAAATTGTGAAATTTAAATGTTAACTTTGAATGCACGATATTAGACTAGCAGGGCTTATTAAAAAGTCGCGATTGTTTAAAGGGACCTGTTCACGTTTTGTAAAATTGACAAAATTGAAAAAAAAATCAGATCTGCAAATTTTCGTTGTAGTTATGATATTTGCGAGAAAACAGTAATACTGAACATTTACCATGTTCTTAAATATCCATTATATGCATCTTTTGACGTTTTAAAAACCCGAAAATTATAAAGCGTTACCAATGCGAAACGCTTGAATATTTTTTGAAATAAAGAATGTCTCTTTCTTTACTTGCTGGTCATCTACTTTTCAGCAACTATATTTGTTGGTATTAAACAATTTTAATATGAAGCTTTACAAATATAATAATTATATACATTACTATGCTATAGACTGTTCTACTTTGGTGAATTTTCACAATGGTGGGACACTTTGAAGATGTCTGATATAAATGCCGTTTTGTCTCGACTGTTTCTCCGCAAATGCTAGATACAAGTCAAATAAAAATAACTATGATGAAATAACTTGATTGCAGGAACTATCCCGCACATTGGTTCACATTTCATGCATTTTTTCTATAAATTTGCAGCCACGGTAAGGTTCGCCAAAGTCATTGCATTTAAAACTATATTGCTTGACAAAGCGTATTGGATGACCGACTTTCCCAGTTGTAATCTACATGCATAGGTCATTGGGTTTATAAAGTTCCATTTTATTTTTATTTTCTCTCTGATAGGCTTTGCTTGTTTGATTTAATTATTATTAATTTTTTTTAACAGTCACATAAACAACCAAACAATGTAATATGGAATTTTTACAACCATTATTGCTGCTTCTTCCTGTATTTGCGCGATGATTTTCTAAAATATTAACTCCGTGACGCTATATTCTCAAATCTTTTTCTATAAAGAAGGAATTTAGTTGACAATTGTTAATAGTTTTATTTGATCGTTCGTCAAAAAGTTGTAACTCTGTTACTCTTGTATCTTCAATGCAATTGAGTAATTAAATAGTAATTAAATTGAATGCGTTTTAATTCCCTTTTATTATTGTTTAATTTGAGTTACAATGCTATGACGTTAATTTTTATTTACACTTAAATGTATTATGAATATTGCTGGGCCAAGTGTGAGGTTGAGCGCTCTATAACCAGGTTTAAACCCCCAATGCGTTGCATTGACCGTTCCAAGGCGGTGACCCCAGCTTTATTCTTATTTGTGTTTATGTTGTTTTGTATTGTGCTGTATTGTGCTGTTTTGTACTGTTTCGGCAATCGGTCACTTGCCATAAATAAAGGACCAACTAATTGTTTATAATAAGATTTCAATACTGCTCCAGCAGCTGGAGTTTCACTTCTTTATATTGAGATGGATGGCATAATGTGTCAAACATTAATCATGCTTTATTACATCCAAACGTCTAAATTTCGGATTGCAACAACTTTAACGATCTTAATTGCAGAAACAACATTGAATTCTAGGGTCTATTTGTATGTAAGAAATGTTGATTATGTAGATGCCCTTTCATTTTTCAAAATGCCATACTGTACATTGAAACTTTTTATGTGTTTACTACAAACTGCTATCTTCTACATTGCAGGATAACTTATTTCATAGTCAACATAACATCTGTCAAATTACAAGTTTTACCTTTTCATGCCTATTTTATATTAAACATTGAATACTGATCGATACAATTTGACGATTTCAGAATACAGATACATACTATTTTACAATTTAAACTATTCAGTCAAAGAGAAAATGGGAGGTGAGAAATAATGTGAGATGTCAGTAAGAAAAATGTGCAAGAAAAGAAGTGCCAAAGATATGTAATAGGTAGCGCTTTTTGATTTTTTTTGTAGAGGTCAGTATACAGTTCTTTCACTTAGCCTGATACCAAGGATAAAGAAAAACAAGAAAAACAAACCAAAACAATGTCAGACGTGATGTTTTACTTACACTAACGCATTCTGGCAAGAAAATGTCCATACATCACAAGACCTTTTTTTTAAGCAAATGTATATTAAATTCTGCTTAACGAAGCTTGCGTGCAATGAGCAAACTGATCATACTTAACTCGAGAACATCTTAAGTGAAGTGTATTTCGAACATTATAATAAGGTAGGGATTTCATAAATATTACTTTTCCGTTGTATCCGTGTTACGGAAATTCATTTTGGCAACATACAGTGGCAGTAGCAAAAATGATATAATAAAACTGGATAATTAAAAGCCATCCATTTAAAGCTTGTTTTACAATATTGCTGAAGTTGTGAAAAAAAAACATATATACTGGGTATATATGCTTGTATGTTTTCTTGCTATAAGTATAATACAGTTAGCACATAGATGTATATCGTACTTCTTTTAAATTATTTATTTCAATAAAGATTACTGAACAGGGCATGTGTTTAATAATAACCATGTTTTAAATCAATGCATTTTGATAAAGTAATATCTATCATAGATATGGTCTTAATTCAAATGGTTTTACTGTGATAAAACTAACCTACTTAAGAGAGTATAAAACAAAATAAGGCTTATAGAAACGCTCTTGAGTCCGTTTCCTGGGACTAGAACCAGTACTTGGTGTCTTTGGGGGAGATCGAAGGAACGCTCCCAGTGGGGTTCGAACCCGTGACCTACCGATGGCAAGGCGGACACCATATCCACTACGCCCAGGCGACCTTCATATGATTAAAAAGTTTAGCTCACGATGTGCTTAGTTAGCTTTTGAGATCGCCTTTTGTCCGTCAATCGTCGTCCGTCATTCGTCGTTCGTCGAACGTCGTCATCATTTACCTTGTTAACACTCTAGACGACACATTAAATGTCCAATCTTTATGAAACTTGTTCAGAACATTTGTCTTAATGATATCTTCGCCGAGTTCGAAACTTGGTCAAAAACGAGGTCACGAAGTCAAATATAAGAGAAATCTTGTTTACACTATACGTCACATTAATTGAAGAATCTTCATGAAACTTTGTCAGAAGATTTGTTCTTAGCTGTGTTCGAAAAATGGTCGAAAAACATGGCCACCAGGAGGCGGGACAGATTTCGTTATATATAGCTATAGTAAAACATTTTTAACATTCTTGGAGTCACATTTATAGCCAAATCATCATGAAACTTTGTCAGAACATTTGTTCTAATGATATATCGGCTGAGTTCGAAAATGATTCCGGTTTGTCGAAAAACATGGCCGCCATGGGCGGGACAGTTTTCTATATATGACTATAGTTAACTCTTATAAACACTCAAGAAGTCACATCTTGAGTCCAATCTTCATGAAACTTTGTCAGAACATTTGTTCTTATTATATATGGACCAAATTTGAAAATGGTTCCGGTTCGAAAAAAACATGGCTGCTAGCGGTTGGCCCAGTTTTGCTTATATGGCTATTATATTTACACGTTGGAAGTCACATTTTAGTCCAATCTTCATGGATTGGTCTGAACATTTGTTATAATTATATCTCGACCGAGTTCAAAAATGGTTCTGGTCCACTGAAAACATGGCCACCAGGGGGGCGAGGCAGCTTTCCTTGTATGGCTATAGTGAAACATTGTGAAATATTATTGGTCACATGTATTGTCCAATCTTTATTAAAAAACATGCTCAGAACATGTGTCACAATAAACTCTCAGCTGATTTCGAAACTGGGTCACACGAGGTCAAAAACTAGGTCACTAGTTCAAATTTAAAAAAATACTTGTTCATACTCCAGAAGTCGCTTTTTGTCCAATCTTAATGAAACTCGTTCAGAACATTTGTTTTAATGATATCTCAGACGAGTTCCAAAATGGTTCTGGTCCGTTGAAAAAATATGTCCGCCTTAGGGAGGCACAGTTTTCCTTGTATGGCTGAAGTGAATCCGTGCTAGCAGTCTAGAAATCACATTTTTAGTCCAATCTTCATAAAACTTGGTCAGAACATTTATCCTATTGATATCTCGGCCGTGTTTGAAACTGGGTCATGTGAGATAAGAAAAAAATAGGTCACTAAGTCAAATTAAAGAAAAAGCTTGTTAGCACTTTACAAGTCACATTTCAAGTCAAATCTTCATGAAACTTGGTCAGAACATTTGTTCTTATGATATCTCAGCCGAGTTCGAAAATACAAATGTGCCTAGAAATTAAATATTTATGTTTCATAAATCATTTGTATTATTCTGAACTCCACCTTCTGAGAATAGTTAAGTTCCTTTGTGTCTCAGGTGAGCGCCTTAGGGCACATGGTCCTCTTGTTTTATGTTATTACTTTCCATGTTTTGGAGTCAATCAAATGGGTTTTTATTTTAGCAGTGGCCACGTCATAAAAGATTCACATTCCCGTCTCGAGCTATGATAGATTTTTGATAGATGTTCTGTAGGCTCATTTGCATTATTTTAGATGAAAGACATCCAGTCAGGTTAGAAATTAATTTACTGTGAACTTTTTGAAATATTACTTTTACAGATGGTGCCATCGTAGCTTTTGCACTCTATAGGGCAACCAACCTAAGCCGTTGCCTGATTTGATTATGGCGACTTTGCAGCAGTTACGCGACAATGACAGTGAAACAGATGAAGACAGTGGTTCGGGAAACAGACCATGTAAGGCGAATGCACTATTTGAAGAAAAAGACGGATTCATTAAAAAAAATTAACAACGCATATATAAATACATATAAAACCATGTATATGTATTGAAGAGAAAACAATTATAATAAATAAATAAAATAACATTTACATTTAATATTCCTGTAAAAGATGCTGCTAACTAACGCTCGATTGGTCATTGTCGGCTCGGGTACTACTTACATGTACCCCGGGTACTCTTTAGTATACTTACATGTACCCCAGGAACGATAAATATACTAAAACGTACCCGGGAAATTTAACGCCAAATCGGTCGTTGTCGGCTATTTTTTTTAATTTATTATATTCACATTTATGTCAATTTTCTGTAGAATGGCCTCTATATTATCGAAACTCATACTCAAAAAGCATGTTGATGCATTTTTTGTTTGTTTTTAAGAGAAGTTTGTTTAAGATAATCGGTAGCGCATTTTACGACATCGGATTTTGGGCGGGAATATAACTCGGGTACAGTCTAAAATCGACCGGGTACGATAAAGTATATTTACCGTACCCGGGGTACATGTAAGTATACTTAAGAGTACACGGGGTACATGTAAGTAGTACCCGAGCCGACAATGACTTATCGAGCCTAACTAACAGTTTAAATTTTTCACAATAAAGGTGTTTTGTTAATATAAATACATGAACACATATAATAACCTATTTATTATAATCTTATTAAACCTCGGTGATCTGTTGCCATGTCTGGTCCGCATGAAATCTTAATTTATTATTTATTTTATCGTTTTACAGTAGTGGTGGTACAAATTGGGGACAACAACACAGTGGTTACCGGTGAAAAAAGTCAGCATTGTTGTGAAGTTTCAAGTATGTTTCTTGAATTTTTCTACATTTATTATTACAAATCCCCTCTGGGTTTTTTAACCAGAGTGGACTTCAGGTTTGCCCTACTTTCTGTCTGTCATTTCTTAGGTCAGTATGTCATAAAAACTGGGCCCTGCAAAAGAAAACAATCACTGCAGATACTTTGATAAATCTGTATATTTTTACCAATCGGAATGTTAGGATTATCTATTATCTGTTATAGTTCACCAGCGAGTCAAACATAAATCCAATGTTACTTAAAAAGGAGAAAACAATATTTGGATATCGCCCAAACTTGCATAGCTAATTTGTAGATGATCGTTAAGGAAAGAATATATAGTGGATTTGTCTATGTCCAAACATGTGTCAAGGGGCATCGATGTGACACATTTCAAGTTTTTACCAGAAGTCAAGTGAATGTTAGCATAACCCTAAATACTGCAATTGCTCTTTAAGTGATCATGCATCTGGAGGTGGGATGTGATGTTACATGAGTGTTATGTACATTTTTCACCAGTGGCCAAACGTATGTAAAATGCAATGTTGTAACTACAATGAGATATGACCATAGGATTTCATGACTTTTTTCGCCACCCTGCAGGTCTGAATATCGGGTCGATTCCCAATCCTAATTTAAAGTTTTTCTACCCCCCCCCCCNCCCCCCTCATAATGTTTCCAAATTCAACAATGCTCTATCGCCAATACTTGCATTCTTCATGTACAGTGTTATTGATTCATGCCTTTTTGAATGGTTTTATCATAATCAGGCCCCACCTTAAACCTCCTAGAAATAGGCCCCGACATTGCATTCACATTAACAGACTTGAAGTCTGACTGCAATGGGTTATTAATGGCTTATTGATTTTAGGTAGCGTTTAATAAATTACTTGACGCTTTTACTTTCTTCCTGTGTTACAGATGTCAATTCCAATAACTGTGTATTTTAATGTCTACATTATTATTTAATGTTAATATATAATTGCAATACAAATTAAATGATTGATTGATAAAAAAAAACTGATTATTAACTATTCATAATAAATAAAATGACATTATTTTATTTTAATTCGCAGAATGAAACATGATTCATATTTCTAAATATTCGAATAAAATTGGGAACATGCCAGTGCCTACTTATTTTGGGAAGAATTATCTCTTGAATAGCTGATTTTGGAAATTAAAAAGCTGGTATAAGTTTAAGAGAACAACTGCATGATTTAAATACATTTTCATTAGGAAGGAGGCTTTAATCGGTCTCTTTTTTATAAGGTGAAACCCCTGTCTTCGTTCTTAATCCGTAGTGCACCTCAATACTTACCTTGTGAACACACTAGTGGGCACATTAATTGTCTAATCTTCATGGAACTTGATTCGAATATTTTTCCAATTGATATCTCGGCAGAGTTACTGGGTAACGTAGAGTTGAGTAGAGTAACTAGGTTGCAAGGTCGAATTAAAGAATGAGCGTGTGAACACTCTTGATGCCACATTTATTTCCCAATCTTCATGCAACTTGATCATACCATATCTTTTTCTGATTTCGCCGCCGAGTAAGATATGATTTTAGTTTATTTAAAAACATTGCCGCCATCAGGCGGAACAGTTCTCCTTATTTGGCTTTTTTAAAACCATTTGAACACTCTAAAAATCACGTTATACAGTGTGTTGTTATTATATCTGAGCTCAACTTGAAAATGATTTTTGTTTGTTCTGAAACATGGTAGTCATGTGTTGGAGCAGTTTTATTGGGAAACATACTTAACACAGAACAGTTAAGTTCCTTGGGGTCTAAGTTGAGCGCATTATTGCATTTGACCGTCCTTTTTTAAATAAAGATAAATCATCTTTGTACTCAACAGAAATGTTGACAAGTTGTTAAACGGAAATATACATCTAAATTGTGGCTCTTTATCCAATGAAAAGCTTTTTTTAATGGCTTAATCAAATTAATATGTACATTAATATTTTCCGAAATTTAGTCGTTGTCAGGATTACATTTTTCCCAAAATGGAGAGCTTAAGTATGCGACATTCTTAAATTTTCCGGGATGCTTTCTCCAAAGAGAGAGAAAACAAACACCCTGAATTATGTAATGGAACATGACGCATGCACAAGAGCAATATGAAGGCTATGAACAATCTTTAATTAATAGTGGTCTTCAACGATAGTGGGTTACCTGTATTGAATGAATTGTGTCCACATATTTATTTTTTTGAATTCCGACTATGACTGTTTTGTCTTATACAGGGAAGGATCAGACAGCGATTAATAAGTCGAAAAACCTAGAAGGAATCAACGTAATGAAGACTATACTTTCAACCCATGGTCGTCCAATGTCACGAAAGACATTAGAGCAACAGGCAAATCGAGAGGCAAAAAAGCAAGGGTTGAGATCTTTCCACGAACTTGCTGGATGGGCTGTTAACGATTTTTTAGATTATAATAAATCTTTGTTTAAAATTACTTCAAGGAAGAAAGAAAAATATGTGAAGCTTAAAGAAAATATCTCCGTTACCCCAACCAACGATTTACACGACAATGAAACAGACGCAGTTCCGACATCAATTCAAAACGGTAATCTTTCGATAATAACAGCACTAGGCATACAAACTAAATCCTTTTCTGAAGAAGGATTTGATGAAGGAATGCAAACCGAAAACAACATTCAAGAACAAACGTTCAAACAATTACCAATTGAATTTGACCACGGAGAATTTTATCAAATTGTTTCTGGAGGAATGAGTTCTAAAACACTGTTTGTAGATTCCATAGACAAATACGAATCAGACCCATTACTGTTTTCTGTTGATATTGTCAGCATGTGGAACACGCCACACAGGATTAAATCACACATAATATTCGGGGTAACACATGACAAAACATTAATAGGTGTTGAAAAGAATGTTGACCATGATTTCTTTGAAACAATATTCTGTTCACCATACTTTACAATGCCACCATCTTTTAAGCTATTTAAAGCCAACTTGGAATCAAAATTGTTTTATGTTATTGAAATAGCTTCAAGTCGGGGTCAAGGCGTGCCCAGCATAGTAAAATGTGACCAAAGATCAAGACATATAAACATTAAGAAAAACCAACTATGGATCAGAACGAATATTTCTAATGCAGTGTGTGAGCCAAGTTCATTGGAATCAGGTACAATTTATGATTGGTTTTTAAACACAACTCTTTCTGCTGGCAGTTTTCAATCACGGATGTCACCTCTTCCAAGTGTAAAAATACCGGTAACTGTTAACAGGCGCATGTGTACGACTGGTACACAAAGTATGAATGACACACCAAGTGATTCGGACGAAACAGACCACGACGATACAGTAACCTCAGGCAAAACATTTGATTTCTTTTGTGCGGCAGTTGATGGATTTAAACGTGGTCATTTTGTCCTTGTTACCGGTGATGTGAGTTGCTCGGCAAAGGATATACATGCGTTTGGACTTGTACCTTGGTTATGCGTCTATGATTTCGATATTTTTAGCTCAACAAATGGTTTGCTTTGTGCAGTCGAAGACACTCTGAATACGAGAAGACATTTAAAAGTATACACGTGGAATGACACTCCTGAGCCTGTTTCTGAAAAAGGAACTAGGTGGTGCTTTCTTAGAGGACGGCGTGAAATAAGCAGTTCTAGAACTGATCTTAACGATGACGAAATCGAAACGACAAATCTATGGTTCAAACAAGTTAAGCGAGGTGTTGAAGGTTACTGCGAGCGATTATCAAACTTTGTAGAAAATTACACTGTTCTTACAGTAGTTCTTCTGTGGCCTCAAAATGAAAAACTGCTCCAATTTATGACCAAATTTTTAGGCAGACTCAATGATACACTATCATGCACACCAGCAGTCGTTGTTTGCACCAATGAAAACAAGTCTATGACCGAGAATGGAAAAAACCGTCTGAAAACATTATGCGAAGACTTTGGAGACAATATAAAGATTTGCGATGTAGCGTACGAACAACTGTGTACTGGATTGAAAACATATTTACAAACTGAAACAGTTGTAACAACATATTGCTTGCCGTGCAACATGGACGTCGACAATTCAAATCAATTTGTTGAAATAAATGAAACAGATGCAACATGGCTAAGTGAAGATTTTGAGGTCCTGTACTTGAAACCAACTCAGTCTTCAGTGCTAAATGAACAAGAAATCCATGATGAAATAACGAACTTTTACAAAGGAGGTACACTTCCATGGTATGCTTGGTATAAAAACGAAGCACAGTCAGCTGTTGTGGAACGCAATGTTCAAAAAGAGTTGGAACAAAAATTGCTTAAACATCTTGAAGATTACAGAACTTCAACTGTCACTCTATTCCATGCCCCAGGGGCCGGAGGCACGACGCTTGCCCAGAAAATATTGTGGAAATTTCATGAGATGTATCCCTGCGTTCATTTAAAGCTTAGGACATCAAATCCCATCGAGGAACTTGACAGGAAAATCACATTCATTAGTGAAAAAACGGGCAAAGTTGTTCTTATGCTTGTAGATGCCGAAGAAGAATCAAAAATCAGATTTCTTTCAAAGCGCCTTAAATACACTGTCATACTGTATGTGAAAAGATACCCATACCGGTTTAGGGTTCCACCTTCAATGGAACAAGACCGAGTCTTCTTAACGGGAAATGTTACTCTTAGCGAATCACAAGAACTTTCTTTGAAACTTGGAGAAAAATGTGAAGATGACGTAAAAAGACGCCGGCTTAAGGAACTTACCAAAAATGTTAAAGAAGGCTTGGGGCACCACTGTATGTACGAGTATGGAATGACCGTATACCTGCACGAATTTAAGGGTATAGTTTCTTATGTAAGCGGTTATCTGCAACTTGACAAAAATAACACCTCTGAGTTAACACCGTGTCAGACTTGCCTTGGATATTTAGCTCTTGTTTATTATTATGGGCAGAGCAGTGTGCCGTGCCAGTTTTTTGCGCGTTTATTTAACAGACCGTCAAATATAATTATGGATTTAGAAGATTTCCCGATGCCAATTCAAGAATTTGTGGTCTATGACAAAAATGAAAGTCGAAAGAAATACCTGCGTATTTGCCATTACATCGTAGCGAAAGAAATTTTGGAACAAATTCTGTCGAGGAACAATCAAGGTGGTCTTACACAAGAAAGGACAGATTCACTGGGACAAAACGCCCGTAGAGCGCTTTCAGCTTTCTGTTCGGATTTCATTTCTTATACTGGGAACAAAAATGTGAAAATGGCTATGTCTTCGACAGTTCGTATGATTTTGACAAAAACATTTATTTATAGAGATGAAAGGGATATGGGAGACAATGAAGAGGAGAAGAGGAGAAAACCTGTTTTGTCAAAGGTCATGATAGATATTCCAGCCGGAAAGCCATTGTTTACGGAGCGGTTAAATGTTTTGCAGAAGTTAGTTGATACTTTTCCAGAAGAACCGAATTTCCATGCTCATTTAGGTCGATTCTATGCCTTTTGTAGACCGGATGAAGAACACATGGCTGAACTATGTTTCCAGAAAGCTGTATTCTATGTGTGATGAACATAATGCCGGAAAAACAGCTGATCAAATTGACGACGGAATGAAGTTGACAATGATGCACATATACCACATGTATGGCATTGTAAAACAAAGGTACATCGCAAAGTTCACTGGGCGGTCGCCTAAAGATAAAGTGGTGACTTTCAATTTGGAAGATATATTTCTTGAACGTTTATCAGAAATTGTCCCATGCGCTGAAGAAGCATGTGAATATTTTGCTCTGTCGAGAAACTACACCCCGGAAAGTCATGATTTGTATACATATGCTTACACTGCAGAAATACAGGTCAGGTTGCAGATTTGTGATTTTGTCAGCCGCCAATACCATGCATTTGGTGACAATCGGTGGCAACAGTTCTTTGTAACAACAACTAATCAAAGCGCTAAACAGTTTGTTCAACGGAGCATATCGGTTATAGAAGCATTATTTCTTGAATGTTACATGAATGTTGAGTTACTATCCAATGATGTTGATTCTTTGCGGAAAAGTGTCATCTGGTACAATACACTATTTCGAATGCATGCCCTTGCATTAGAGGATATTCCGTGTGACAACACCATGAGTAACCGGCGATTAAAAATAGCCGCAAAAAAACTGAAATGTGGGAAACATAACGTACTGAATGGAATTGAAATGATAGACAATGCCGAGGATATAACAGAAGTCATTGCTCTTTATGAAGAAAACTTTTCCGAAATTGAAAGAAATGGCAATCTAGATGGGCGTGAAAAGAAAGAGATAGAGATTGATTTCAAGGAATGGATGTATGCAATTAGGCACGATATGTTTCCATCGGAATATACCCTTGAACATGTTCTTACACATCTTAATATATGGTATCAACATATAAGATCTCCATTATCAGTATATTATGTCTTTATCGTGCATAGTCTCTTAGGATTCGGTACTGATAGGACACCTGGCAAGACCGAGTGTTTAATTGAAGCATTAGAGATGCGAGAAACACTTAAAAAGATGAGCCATTTAATTATTCGTCCTAAATACCCTCGTGAGTGGTTGGGTGAAACTGGGAAAGGGATCAAACGGCTAAAAATCAGTGAGCGTTTTGTGGGCATTTGCGCTGAAGATCGCGATTATCCCCCGACAAGTCGTTTGGATCTCGCTGTTTGTAAAGGGACAATAACTAGACCAAACACGAACGATGTAAATGGTATTATATCGTTGGACCTGAAAGTGCGAACCAAAGATGTTGACGTGTACTTCATTCCGAAAAAGGCTAAACTCGAAGGTAGTCGATTTGCTGGACAGAGGGTCGAGTTTCACTTGGCATTCACCATTAAACATGGATATGAAGCGTATAATGTGAAGTTGCTGAAACGACATGCCTGTTCTGGTTGCAGTAGAAACATCGAATTCACAAGCGCGGACGACGTGATAACATGCAAATGTGGAGCGGACGTTCATAAAGATGACCTGAATGTTTCTGTTTAATCAGACCAAATTTACGAATCACTCAATTGTGTTTTGGCGAAGATTTTTATCTACGCCAAGATTCTTAATGTTTTGAAGAATTAAATACTGTTTAACCCTTCATTGATTTAGAAACACATTATTTTCTCAGTGAATGTATCAATACTACGAAAATGTTTTTTTTTTCTTATCACTGTATTAACATTACCGTGTGCGTATATCAACGCCAATCGTCTCATAATATGGTGGGTTTAATTATAATTGTTCATAAAAACATATTTTGGATAATGTCTATTTTTGTAGCGTTTATCTTAGTGACTCTCCATATCGACCTTTCTAATCCGGTATTCACAAAACGTTGCATGTTTGTAAAGCTATTTTTTTACGTTATAATGCATTAAGTTTTTCGTCATGTATAAGACATTAAGTTCTTTTAAAAACCTCTTGCATTCACAAATACAAAGATATTAAAAAGCAACTTCGTTAATATATGGAAATATATCACATTATTTAATGCCAACCAGTAAATGCCTAAGTCTACAAAATATCTGTAACAAAAGAATGATCTTATTGGACATGTTGCCGGTCCAAAAAAAAAATGTCATTTACATAAAACGATTTTATAACTTTTCATATAGTTTTTGTGCATCCGATAGTTTGTTATACCTTTGGAGAAAATAGTTTTCGTACCCTCGTTCTAAGTGTCGGTTACATGACTGTTGTGTTTCGATAGGTTGTTTCGCAAGAGTTGATTGTGTAACTGTATGGGGCCCAATTGGAATGCGGGAACGACTTGTACTATGTGAAATATGGGTATTCTATCTGGTCGTATGCATTTTATACCAAAACAAGCCATGTATTTGTTTAAGATCAATGCATTAATATGTATATAGTTCCATTTAAGCGTTTTTGATATAAAATGCTTAAGTGTATTGCATTTGTTTAGGTCAATACACGTCATTGACATATATTAAAACTTATTTCATTGTTAAATGTATTGAAAGATTGTATGTGGACTGGGTCTTTAATTTTTTGATTTGTGTAAATATGTGTCTTAACTTTAATATTAGAATGTATTTAATTTGACCCAATACACGGGATTATGTTTGTCTGATTTGCCGTAATGAGATCTAGGGATAATAGTTCAATATTGTCTGTACATGTATGTTTTCTTGAATCGTTAAAGACATTGTATTTAATGTTCATGCTCCACGAAAGGGCGGAAAGAATATGATTGCCGCTTATCCGTCCGAATTCTAATTTTGATGACAATTAAGCTTGCGTGAAATGGAAACAAATTTTCCCGATAATTTTTGTCGGCCCATTCGATGTTCGTCCGTCTGTATAATAAAATGCAGATCATAGGTGTCTGAGATTTCGCACGGAAACGAATTACCAGACGGACACAAATAATTTGTATTTGTTCGTTTCCACACAACAAACACTGATTATTCGAATTTGATGAAACTTGTGTAGAATCCTTATAGGGTGAACATGCGCATTCTTTTCAAATGAGTGTTCAGTTTCCAATTATATTTCAGCGCGATATATCAAAACTAATATACAAAATTTTATAAAACTTCCTTGTATTGTAGACCTACGCATATTGTAAGGTCGGGCCATCAATTTTTCAGTGAGTAATTGATGTTTAGTTCATAATTATCAAATTTTTATTGTTGTGAAAGATCTTTGAAATAAAGAAACATTTTTTTATAAAATTTGTTGCAGCAACCTTACCAATAGGCAATGATTGTTCAGCTAAATTGATCGTTCATATTAAATCTGCTCTTTTTGTTTGTCACCATCAATTAGTGCGTACATTGACAAATTGCAGGGTATCCACTTATATTCGTGTTGTACGTCGTGTGCATGTCGTTTTGTAAATATTTACACATCACGATATATTGCCTTAAGCACATTTAAAATGTATTGGTGATAAAAGATTGTTTGAATTGTTTCCACACCTAAACTTACGTTTTGTATGTATTGTAAGTATGAGTTTCAAGTTTAACGTATGTTTGATGGTTTTTCGAGAAACTGCGTGCTAAGTACATAACTTTTGCTTTAGTATGTATATTTTGTATCGATGAACTTGACATATGGTAACTCACATAAGGCGTAAAAAAAATATGTGTTTCCCCTTCTATGTTCATGCCGACCCTTTATGTTTTTGGTATTCCATGTAGTTTTTGATCATTTTGGCTTAATTCGGTCATAGTCACTTAATAAACTATTACGTTTACTTTAACTGTTTGCTACATTTGATCATATGTTCTGAATTAACTTTAAATAAATTGATGATATATTACCAGGATAAATTGTTTCCTTTCATTGTTTCTTTTGATGAATAAGAACAATTTTCTCCTTGGGTATTTAACAAAGTAAGCTAGAGCCATTAATAATGTTATTTTGTTTATTATGCTATACAAGTGTTAAATGAATAAATTCATCCCAAGCAATACAGGACTCAATTTCAATAGATAATTCAGAATCCTTTGACAGTAAATGGGAATTGTTTAATATCATTGTAGAACAAACTTAGTATTTAATTTAAATGAGTATTGTAGTTATTTATAACTGTGTACAAATGCAATTTTAACTCAAAGAATCAATTTGCAATCTTAAAAGAAACTAAAGGTTGGACCTATGTGTCATAAATCACAATTACACGTTCCTATTTTTGTTTTTTTCTATGTTTTTTTTAATCTGAATATGCAGATACTATATGCTTATTACAAGTTATGTATACTTTAAATATGTATACATGTACATACTGGAAAATGTATTTTTTTTTACATGTACCTATTATTGTTTATCTATGCATTTTTCATCTGAATATGCAGATATTATTGCTAATTACAATTTATACTACTTTAAATATGTATACATTCTTGATTTTTTTATTTTTTTTTACTTTCTTTCTTAATGAATACCTTTTTAAGGTTTTTATAACACCTAATTACATGCAAATGTCTTTTATTTACAATGTCACCCTGATTTTATGATGTATATGATATCCTGTCGTTTAAAAATAAATCCTGCTTTTCAGTTTGCACTAAGTTTGTAAACTTGAAATTTCTGTTGATTGGAAGCTTTTTTCCCTTGTTATTATGTTATTATGTAATCTTCAACAAAGACATAATACTACCCGTAATCCTGTTTATCAACAAAAGTAATATTTACACTCTTAAAAGTATAACATATTGCGGAAATGCATATGTTTTGTAATATAGTTCAATAAAAAAAAAAACATGTTAAACTAAGACATAAATGTAATTCAATGTAACTTATCTAAATGTGTTTACGTTTCAATGCACATTGGACTCAATTATTATTTCAATGAACTTGTAAATGTTGTTATTGTAGACGCATGTCTGTCTTAACGTTGTATTGTATTAAATATTTGAAAAGTGGTGCCGTTGTTTCTTAATTTGCAAATCCTTGTTGCTGCCAGACTTCAATCCAACAATTAGTCTTGAATGGACATGATCAAATTTGGGCTTTAGTACAATTTTCATGAAAGTCATAGAATCTGAAATCAGTGAAATACATTATTTTAAATCAAGCGAAATAATCTTGACTAAGACAAATGTTAAAACATAACATCTCAATAAAATTCGATCCAGTAATAAAGCATTCGTAACGCTGTGCATTAGTAATTGAGAAAATACCGATATGTATTTTACTACCGTTGCGTTCCAAAAAAGTTGTATATTGCAAACGTAAATGACCCAGTGACAGAGCGTTAGCATTTTATTACTTACACTGCGAATATATGGATGCCATTCACCCGTCCGTCCGTCAGTCTGTCTGACACTATTTAGTGGTGCGCGGTCACAACCGTCAATACCCTTTGACGAATTTTAAGGAACTTGCCTCAAACGTTTAAGCCATTTAGACTATGAGCAAAAGGCTTGAGTCGATCGCGCTGGCTCAAGGTCAAGGTCATGTTAAAGGTAAAAAGTTTAAGGCTCTATGTTCTTGTCCGGTCAATATCGACTTTATCCTTTCAAGGGTTTTTCAGGAACTTGGTGCAAATGTTAAGGTCATTGAGAAGATGTGCAAAGGGCACATTTCAGTCACGCCGGCTCAAGGTCAATGTCATAAGTTGGAGCCTCTTTTTGATGGCAAGTTTATATCTCATATTTTTTTAAGGATTTTTCATTAAACCTTGTTAAAATGTTTAGGCTGTTGAGACAATATGCAGAAGCTAACAGTCAGTCAAACCAACTCAAGGTCAAGGTCACACTTAAAGGTAAAAACGTTGAGCCTTCGTTTTTCGTATAGTGTCCATATCCTCCAAACCCTTTGACAGATTTCCATGAAACTTAGTTTAAATGTTTAAGTCATTGAGACGCTGAGCAGAAGGTACGAGTCAGTCACGCCGGTCATACTTCGAGGTCAAACATTTTGGTCTCCATTTTTCTTATTCGCTCAATATCCCCTTATACCCTTTGAACGATAATTCATTAAGATCATAAAGAAAAAATGCAGAAGTACTGAGGCAGTCACGCCGGCCAAAGGTTAAGGTCAAACTCGAAGGTCAATAGTTATAAAGAAGAGTCTTAATGTTTGTGTCAGCTCTATATCTCCAATTACCTTTGGAGGATTTTATACAAAGTTAACGTCATTTAAAAATAAGTTTGAGACATTCGTGCAGTCTCAATGTCAATGTTGCGCTCTGAAAGTCAAAAGAATTACGACGGGGGATATATACTTGGAGATTTTTTCTTACGCAACACTTTTCAAACTTTAATATCTCTGTTATGAGTTAAGATTTTGATTTAAAATGTTAAATGTGATCATTTGAATACATTTTGAGCAAGTTCGCGATAAAATCATTCATCCGTGATGATTGGACGCTTTAGCACGTGGGGTATGTATATTTGCGTCTGTTTGCACGTGGAAATGGCGAAACGCAATATTTTTCTAAATTTATTTATATTGGTATTACGATTCAAATTACTGCTATGCAATTGTAGAATTTGAATCACGAATATCATGAATGTATTAGATTTGACGCATTTATTTAGCTGTTATTATTAAGTTGTAGTTTGACACTTCTAACCACCGGTATGTAAAATTTGAAACCGATTTTACAACAATACTTTCAAAAATCGGGTATCTACTGAAAGCAAGTGAAATCTGATATGTAGACTAACAAACATATTAAGATACAAACCAATACGACCAAAACATAACCTGTATGACAGTAAATAAATATTCGACACAGAACGGTTACAAATGGAAACACCATTTCAAAATAAAATGTATTGATTGCTTATTTAATGGTGTTTTGACAGCCTTGCTGATTAATGTTTGCATTTTGGAAGTGACCTTAACAAGTTAAAAAGCCAACTTAGCTTACCTATAAAGTTATTGTTGTGGTAACCAACATACGCCAACTGATCAAGTTGTTCATAAAAATTCTCATGTCATCGCATATTTACATAAAGCAAAATATACTAGTGAAGCTTATTATGAGATAAAGCTTGCTCTTTAAGATCAATAAAAACATATTTCTGTTGTCGTTTAATATTTTAATTTTAAGTTTGTAATTTTTATTATAATGTTTTTTTTTCTTGCTGGAGCGGGTAAATTTCAGTCGAAAAAGCACAAATAATCAGTCAACATGTAGAGGTTTGGAAGTCATATTTAACCGGTATGATGTTTCAGATATCAACACACATTATTTGCCTTTGGTTATTTATAGTCCTAAATCGTGAAAACAAACAAATCGACGGACTGATACATTCATATAAATATCAAACATCGTGTATCAAGGTAGTCAGGGTATAAATAAGTCACTCTTTATAAAAAAAGAGTTCAATTATTCATTAACGAGTGTTGGTTGTGCAGGCGAAATCGATTCCAAATCAGTTGAACCTACGTTCAAGACCGATTCAGTTCGTTTTTTTATCGACATAGCTGCCACACTGGTATTTTCTCGATCCTGCCTTGTTAATTCTAGTGATCTTCTACAAACAAAACATCAATGAATGCTCATTTGCTGAACGTTGTGTGCTTCATATACATGTTGCATTGTGAATAATAGATCCAAGCAGGCTGTAACAAACCAGATATAAAACAGATATATGGTGGCTGCCGTAATTTATTTCCACGAACTAATATGTTTTGTTATAAATCACGCAGTCGAATGTCGAATATAAAGTTA
The DNA here is from genome assembly GCA_007657795.1 of Dreissena rostriformis. Lineage (NCBI taxonomy): Eukaryota > Metazoa > Mollusca > Bivalvia > Myida > Dreissenidae > Dreissena > Dreissena rostriformis. The sequence goes on from VMBQ01004053.1 coordinate 52,518, forward strand.
CGTTACGCAATTTACGATGAGAGTATAAATATGTTGTGGTTCAGAGAGACCATTTGATTTTGGACAACAAAGTGAATGTACTTTATTAGGTTTGAATGATATAAGCTATCGCGATTTTCTTTTGAAAACTCCCAGTGAAGTACTCTATAGGTTTTGTCATTACTAAGTATATACAATGTGGTCAAATTTTCCCAGCATCGAAAATATATTGTCAAAAAACGGAAATTTTGCTCAAAATAATAAAATAAACCTGGATCCTCCACGCAAAACTCCCTCTCTGGATCTTGCACTAAAAACTCCCTCTGGTCTAGTCTAGTCTTGTTTGTCACTTCTTTTAAGTTTTTCTTGAAAATCTGTCCATGATGGACAATATTATGCTTAAGAAAAGCGTAAAGGATTGATTTTGGACTTAAACTGCGTTCTTGATCTTTGGCGAAGATGCACGATTCTTGTGCGCAACAATCTATCTGGGCATGTTTGTCAATTCTGCCAAGTTACTGAAACTATCCATCAAGGCAAAAATTTGGATTTGGGGTCCGTCTCATCATGCAAATCACTGCTGCCAAGTTATTTTAAAAACCTGTCTGGAAGGACCATCCCATAATATGGCTGTTTTTCAAACAGTTGTAAATATGAATTGATTAAAGAATTTCATATTGGTATAATAACTTTAAATATTAACAGGATATTGAACAATTATATATGTATGCGGCTTCCATACTCTTTTTTATTCAGATCAGCATGATATTTTTACATTGCTATTTTAAAACATATTTTTTATATAATAATTATATTTTGATTATTTTACACATTTTAAATCAAAGACATTCAGTTATTTGACAAACATGTAGGATTATGTTTTAAGGTTTTTTGTTACGTTGACTACTGACTGTTATATAACATGTGTTACCAAGAATTTTTCAGATAAAAAAATTGTTTAAATTCCATGTATTGTGCTAACTTATGTCATTTCAACTTGTGAATATAAAAGCAGCTGAACTGCTATAAACAATCCAATGGTATCCAAGCACATGGCTGTGAATTAACCCCATAAGCCCAAAATGGTAATATAAATAAGTCTCACTTTGGGGAAACGGGGCTTATTGCATGTACGTAGCCCCGCATTAACATGAGCCTGTGCAGTTTCCTCTTTTATGGTATTTTTTCATTTAAAGAAAAACTCTGCACAGACTTACATGAGACGACACTTTACTCACATCCATTTAGTCCCGTTTTCCCAAAGGGAGGCTCAAATTCATAAATGTATGAGCAGAATACTTACTTAAATTACAGTATGTCATGGCAAATGTATAATTTCATCATTACCCCTCTTCACATTTTGTACAATAAAGTTCTGGCAAAATTGCAGTCTAAAAAAACTATATATAATACAATTAAATACAGACTTTTGGCTGATGACACTTTGCAAACCGATTTTAACCAATTAATCAGATATGTACTGATAGTCATTAGTGGGCAAGAATTCCAATTAGTAAAACAGATTTTAGGCCAATTTTTAGTCATAAATGTCAATTTTATATATTTTGTTTTACAAACATTGTGTGATACTCATAATGTATACTTTACATACCATTATCTACACTGTTAAAATTCACAAATCGTATAAGCCTATTTATAGCACCCAAAACAAGGTATGTGTTTGTGAAACACTATGTCCCCTTTTGAGCAATTTTGACCCATATATTTGACCTTTGACCTTGAAGGATGACCTTGACCTTTCACCACTTAAAATGTGCAGCTCCATGAGATACACATGCATGCCAAATATCAAGTTGCTATATTCAATATTGCAAAAGTTATGGCCAATGTTAAAGTTTGTGCAAACAAACAAACAAACAAACCAATAAACAGACAGGGCAAAAACAATATGTCCCCCAGTATAGACTGGGGGACATAAAAAGATTTTTTTGTAAGAAAAATCCAGCTAATTACCAATAACAGACAAGTCATAAGCGCTAAAGTACAACTTTACTGTTTATTACAGAAAAAAAGTTCACAAACCAAAACAATAACAACTTTACATGATATATTAAAATTATTATTGAATACAGAAAGTAATTGATCTCTCCCTTAAAAATCTAGAATAAATGTCAAACAACAATCTCTTTCCATTTTTTTTTACCAAATTCAGTCAGAAACTAATATTTAATTACTGGTTCATTACAGAATTGTAAAAATGAAATAAGATACTTCCAAGATATGTATTTTTGATGATCTGTTAAGTGTCTTTCCTCTAAAATAGTTAATTGCAAAATGTTTTAGCGGTTTTTACAATTTAAATGTTTCAGACAAAGTTAACACCTCTTTATTGCATATAGTTTACTCATCTGGCAGTAGAAAAGCATGCTACATTTAAATAATAATAAACAGTTAAAACAAATCCAGTTTTTAAAAAACTCAAATAAAAACTAAAACTGTTATAAATTTATTATGACTGCAAACTTTAAAAACGATTATCACAGTGTAAGTCCTTTTATCGTGTGGATGTATTGAATTGACCGAAGTAGGCAGCGGTAGGTGGGTTGGTGTAGACCTCTTTGTCCAGATAATCCTTGTGAGAGGTCTGTTCCTGGGCCAGCCGGCGGTTTTCGTCCGCAAGGCGGCGCTGAAGTTCCTCACGTTTACGCTCCGATTCGCGCTCCAGAAGCATGGCAGCACGTGCATTTGCCAGACGCTGACGATCGTGTTCAAGGTCACGAAGCTTCTGTTCTTGTGCCAGGCGCTGTTCAGAAAACAGGACGGTTAAACTTCATTTACCAAAACAAGGAAACTGTCTGCGCTTAAAGCAATGTCCAAAGAGATTTTTTTATTTACGACAAAGCTTGCTATTAAAATTGTGTTTTATAAGAATAAGAATACTTCATTGAATTGCATATTGGCTCTGAGTGGATTTTTACCATAAGTTTATATTTTCAGTTTGAATGAATGACAATACAAATTAATGAATTATTCTTTGTTCGTATTGAAACAGAGAGGTTATAGCAAGGTCATTTTTTTAAATAATTAATTGAACAATAATAAGCAGTGCCATTCATCAATCTGGGTACCCATAGCGAACATTTACCTCTTTCTCGAGCCTCTGTTTCTCTTGCTGCTTGCGGATGTCCTCCAGCTGTTGTGGGCTCATGCCCTTCCAGCGGTCGGTGATGACCCTGTGAGGTCCAAACGCGCTCTGGGCCACTGCTGGGTTCTCTGTAAGCACATCGCCAAACACATGGTTTGCAATCTCGGTCATGTTGTCATCAAGCTCCTGCTGCTTATGTAGTCGTTCCCTCTCCGACCTTTCTCTTGCCTGAAGAAGTAGTTTTATTTAACATAATTTCTTAAATAAATATTATTGAGGACAGTTTTTCCATTTTTTAAAGTATTAAAAGTAAACAGTTAATTAAATTAGGTTAAAGATTCTATTAAAGTTAACCTTACATAAATTTCTTTCTTCTTAATAATTTTATAAACTACTGAGGTCCGTTCTTTTGAATAGTGCCCGGTAAAGATGGGCAAGCATCTTGTCAGCGGGCACTATTCTGTATAGCGCCGGCTGATAGTTCCTGCTAGAATGTTGTGCACTATGCAAATATGTTTCGGTTACCATTTCATTGTTCAAAAACTTAATAATAATCAGTTTAACAGCTATATTCAATGTTAGTAAATGGTTACATATTGGTGGAATTTGTTTATTTCAATTGACATATATTTGCTAAATAATGTTCGGTATACTATAAGAAATAGAAAACCTCACTTCAGGCCCAGTAAGGCAGCCCCGAATAGAATATTGACCTCAGCCTTCGGCTTCGGTCCATATACTATCCATGGCTGCCTGGCTGGTCACTATTCTGCCATAGGGCCCTCAGTGAGGTTTTCTATTTCTTAAATAAGTGCATCTTTAAGCTTTTTCAGTTGCAGAAACCTTATTATTTATCATACTGTATCAAAATTAACATTTATGTTGCATGCATTTCTAATAAACCTACCTTAACTTAAAAACTAAATACATATCCGAAAAAAGGCAACAAAACTTTTCCTCCGAATAAAGTGCTTACCAATGCATTATTATAATCAGTTGTCGCCAAATTGATGTTCCTTCTGCACTCTTCTTCAGCACCCTGCAGTTCCATTGACCTCTGGTCTAGCTCACGCATCTTGAGCTCATAGAGACGGTCAGCCTGTGCCTGGTTTCTGCGAGCCTGTTCCCTCTCCTTCTGTTGCTCAATCGACCATTCTCTTAGCTGCTCTTGCTGGTACTTGTTTCGGGCCTTGCTGTTCAGGTCCTCACCTGAATCAAATATAGGCACACATTTAACTATTATTTATAGTAGGTCCTCACCTGAACCAAATATAGACACGCATTTAACAATTATTTATAGAAGGTCCTCACCTGAATCAAATATAGGCACACATTTTACCATTATGTATAGTAGGTCCTCACCTGAACCAAATATAGACACACATTTAACTATTATTTATGGTAGGTCCCCTACCTGAATAAAATATAGACACACGCTTAACTATTATTTAACTGGGAATTATTCTTTGAAAGTTAGTTTACATTTTCAGAAGTTATAAAATCCACAGGAGTTACTTGAATACTATTACTAAGGACCCATTGATGACCTTACAAAAAAGAAACAACAACACTTGACATTTTCAGCATTAAAAAAATAATTCATTGAAAGCAAATGTTGCAGATGAGTTGTACATTTTTGTTACAATTTATTTTTACATTATATGATTGTGCGCACAAAATTGACTACCTTCAAATTTCTGTATACTGGATATTCCACACCTGGGATCATCATCGCTAACTCTCGCTGGCTTGTCTTTTTTCAGGTAGTCTGGGTCATATAAATCAAACTCTCTTCGGCTGTCTGGCTGTTGGTGTAAACTACGGAACTCATTTAGAGCTCTATTCAGTTCTGTTATATCTGTGTGTTGACGTTTTTCCAGAAGTTGTGAAATTTTATCATTACGGATAGCATCAGAAGCTGTAATATAAATAATAATGCTGTCATTTACTTAAAGTATTGTTGCCTCAACTAGAACCCAGAAACAATGTCTAAAACCCAAACAATTTAAACAACAGTCAAACCATATGTATTTGCATTTCAATCTATAAAAACTAGTGATGGCAACGAAAAAGCAATTGGTTTGGAAAATTCAAACACAAGAGCATTAAAATATTCTAATACATTGTATTCAATTGTCTGGTATAAGATATAATCAAGATCTGAATAAATTATATTTTTTTGACTAACTAAGTTACTTTTGGCAGATAACTTTTCGAATGAACCAGTAAATGCTTCCAAACTTTCGACGATGCGGGAAGCATTCTTTACATTAATTTAGAACTATAGAAAAACTCTTTAATATACCAGAACACTATACCAAAAAATATTATGGATAATAAACAGAACGCTGTTTATAAGTGGTACAAGTTAAACATTGTGCAAGATCCTCACTGTATAATTTCCTATATGGCAATGTTGCAGCACAGTTTCAGTGTCGAAAATGATAAAACAATATTTGAATATTTTTATTTATTTGAACATTCATTACCATCCCTAATAAAAATTGAATGGTATGTTGGCTAAAGATTGTCGTGCAAAAATTTGCTTTTGATTGAAATTATGCAAAGGTTAATTCAATGCACCATAGTTTTCGATTCATTTAAATGAGGCTTTGATTATCTCATGACCTCAAGGGCAAAACACAACAATTCTTCTGTTAAATTATTTATGGGTGATGCACTTCACACCTCATGTTCAATTTGTTGTTTATGGATATAAATGTAGAAAAGCCATGTATGTAAAGATGTAAATGTAGAAAATTAACAAATAAATAAAATTAATAGTAATCATGTTGTTTACCGAATGCTTCTCCTCTTCTTCTTTCATAGCTTTCCTGTTGTTGTTTATCTTTCATTTGTTGTTGAAGAGCTTGAACATCAACCTATCATGACAATATTACTTCTTAAAACTTATATTTTATTTGAATAAAACCTTAACGTTCATGTAACTATTGCACATAAAAACAACAATTAAGAATATACAAAAACATTTAAAAAAAAAACTGATGCTCTTGACAGAATGTGTAGTGGCTATGGTGTCCGCCCAGCGATCAGGAGGTCACAGGTTGGATCCCCACTGTGGGAGCGTTCTTTAAATCTCCCATAAGACACCAAGTACTGGCTCTACCCAGGCTAGAGACTCATTGAATAGCCAAATTGCGTCGATGCTCCAGAGGAGCCCTGCAATTACTGAGAAGAAGAAGATAAACAATGATAAACATAATAATTTGCTTACCCCAATTGTCCTAGATTTAGCATTAAATATTCTTGATTTTCGTTGTTCTTCCATATTACGCCGCCGCTCAATTGCGGCGGCTTCTTTATAGTCCACCGGCAAATCTAGTTTATACATTTTGTTTCTATTTTGGAAGGCAAAACTAAAAGGAATTTAATGTTTCTCTGTTAATGAAACCATCCAGTTTACTCCGTTGCCAATAACAAAAAATGCTGTGCTACGATTGGTTAATTTCATTTTGAACCAACGGTAAAATAATGAACGGAAAGAAAGTGCCGGAATTATTTAAACAAACATAAAGCGAAGGCTGCACACAGGATTAAAAACCTAAATTAGCTTAATTTGTTTGATTGCTTGAGATTATATTATCTCAACATATATAACATTCGATTACATATATAACATAAGATTATAACAAAATGAATGGCTAGTGGATATCAAGTTGTCACTACATCTCGGCAAAACAGAGTACAATATGTTTGGGGCCAATACGAAAAGTAAGCAAACTGAACGTGTCTCCTGTAAATTGTAATGGCCATACGATAAAAAATGTTAAAAAGGTTAAGTATTTGGGTCTTCAGATTGTTGATACTCTTTCTGGTGATAATATTGTGAATAACATCGTTTCTAAAGTGAATGCAAAACTTAAATTTGTATACAGACACAAAACTTGTTTAGATTTTAATTCTAGAAATCTTTTAAGTTCAGCTCTTTTACAATGCCATTTTGATTAGTGTTGTTCATCTTGGTTCCATAGTTTAAATAAAGCCCAAACGAAAAAAAATACAAATTATGCAAAATAAAATTATCAGATTTATTAAAGATTACGAACCAAGAACCTCCATTACCAATGATCATTTTGTACAATTGACAATGTTAAATGTGGAAAACAGAGTGAAACAACTTAAAATAAGTAATATGCATAACATTTATTATGGGAAATGTCCCTCATATCTCATCAAGAACTTTGAAAAATCGTCAAGATCTGGTTAAAGTAATGTCATAGTACCAATTGTGAAAAATGCTTATTTCAAAAAGATGTTTTTGATCTCTTGATCTACAGACTGGTATTCCCTTCCAGAGGACATCAAAAAAGTGGAAAATATTGACAAATTTAAAAGAATGGTTAAGAAACATCCACAAGACAAACAAACTGAGGGAAGTGAGGACATATATATGTATTATTGATATAAGCATATGACTGTGATATAGAAACAATTGGAATCTGTGATATATACTTTTTGAATTGAAATATTTCCATATTTGCAATAATATTTATTTATTTAAGCCTCATGTTTGGTAATGTTATACATTTTTTGTTAACATTGTTTTAGTTGTCGGATTGAGACAAAACGCTAGGTAATTCACATGTTTTCTCTCAATAAAACCCCAAAGTATATGTGTGTAAGTTGGATCATATAACAACTTGATCATTTTTTTGGTACTTTTAATGGACCCCATCGGAAATAAGCTTTTAGCTTAATGAGTTATCCATAGGTCAAATATAGCATTTCAAGTGATAACTAATTGTATAACTCTTATAATATATAGACTTAATTTATTTAAATATTATATATTATTTGATAATTACAGCTTTCAGAATGATATTGGTGTAACTATGTTTTTATGTTTTTATGTATTGTGATATTGTTATATGCGTTTGACCTAGAATGGAAATAAATAAATACATATGATTATCGCAACCCTTTTAACATTATACTTTCTTTTTAATCATGAGCATTTTACCAATGTGAATGTTACTTAAGCATTAAATATTTTTGACATAGTTACGAGTACTACTGTACTTGTATTGCTTGTCGATAATGTTGAGATACCTGTAATGGCAATATTGTATCGTGACAGTATTGTTATTGTTCTTGCGAATTTAGTCCAAATTTAAAATAACACCAAATTTGCGTTTCAAACTTCTCATTTAGAACACTAACATAGTTACAAGATACAGTATCTTCATTTGGAAAACAATCGACATACTGTAATCAGTTATTATCTTTCGTCGTGTTTTACGATATGAATAGTGATTCCATGAATCACTAAATGATCCTGATTCATGTCACATTCAGGCAAAATAAAAATCCACATTTTATATATAGTTAAAGTCTTCAAGTTGACGTCAATGACCGTGTGCATATTTAAAATGGAATATAATTATGCAACATGGACAAAAAACGTGGAGTGGCAACATTTATTAAAATGTACGTTTGGCTTACCAACTTTTATTGACAACGGCATGGTATAGAGATGTTTAACCTCGCTCAAATGTTAACCTCGTTTGAATTAGACTTCTCATTTTCATTAATTAACAAATAAATTGGATAAGCGACATATCATCGGACCTATCTCTTAATTGGCGATGTTTGTTTTGTATACGTATAAACATTATGCTGAAAACCCTGAGGGGCGTCCTTCGTCCGTCTATCCATAGGCGGATCCAAGGGGGGGGGGGGCGTAAAA
>VMBQ01004053.1:61929-91279 GCA_007657795.1 Dreissena rostriformis
ACCTTCTAGCAGGACTTTGCACTGCACCCACCAGGGGCCCTAGCGGCCCCCTGGACCCCCAGCAAATCTTTCAATATCCCCCTAACCAGAAATCCTGGAGCCGCCCCTGCGTCTGTCCCTGACATGTTCGTGTCCGCTTAATCATCTCCTTTATCCTTTGACGAATAAAGGTGCACAGCGATCACCGACCTTCGTAAAGCACTGGCTTGTCATGCCAACTATCATAAAACGAAACGCATGTATGAATTCCGTAAATTGTGTGATTTTGTATGACCATCTTGTGACTTTTGAACGGGACATCTGCAACTGACGTTTATCAACTGCATGTTTTCTGCAAACTGGGAATCATGCCCTTGACGTTATTATTTGTAATTATAAATACGTAGTGAATACCTTTAAATAAAACAAAATTGCACGAACAACACATAGTTTCAAAGTTTATTGAAAATGCGGCATACGTACTGCTTTGGTCATTTACATACATGAAGATACAAATGTATGTCTCGATAAATGGAATTGTTACACAAACAACACAGATAATGCATCTTAATTTGTACCAACAATCCACATATCAACATGGTTATGCTCACAGACACATTTTCATATGAGCATACATACTTTCTCAACAAATCTCTCCACCTTTCAATAAAACTTAAGCTAGTATGGCATATGAGTAAATTCGTTAGACTAATCCTCCTTTTCTTTCTAACATATGTATCCGAAAAAAACGCATCATGTCAAAGAAATGGTCTAATATAATAACCAAGATATTTTAATACGATCTTTTATCAAATAATACACATTTTAATACCGTGCATTAACACAAGCATTTAGGCAATGTTTTTGTTGAAGAAAACGGTAAAGGGCTTCATAGGATTGTATTCCCATTTTAGAATTTATTGAAATAAAAGGTCAAACTCCAACTTGAAATTATAAATTTGTATTATAAACATAATACACTTCTGCTATTTTATGTAGAGATTTGTTTTATTTAACCAAAAAAGTAACTTTGAAGTGTTTCACCAATCTTTGTTTTGAAAATTAATATTAAATGATATTTAAGATAATAATTTAGAGGTAATAACACATTGTTATTCAAATGCGTCACGTGTCACGGTTGATGGATGTATGGAATGATCTTTGGGTTTACAGGAAGAACGGAATCGTTTCTTCATAGCCGGACGAACGCTGGAGCGGGTTTGATACGATTTTATGTGAAATTAAGAATCGGCAAAAAAAAATGCCTTACGGACTTACTGTTAATTGGAAAAAATCTTGCACTAAAAAGCTTATTTGATCGTCGCATGTTAGTTGGCGCCAATGATTTAGACTAATTTATCACATGATCAGCTGTTAGTTTCAAAAGCTTTCAAATCAGTTGACAGCACATTCTTCCTTTTCGCTGCGTTGGTGTTAGATATGCGACACTATTTAGTTGAGGAGCATCACATATTTTATTACCCGCTTTCCTATTTACATTTCAAAGGACTACCGGGTAATGTGAGTTGATGGACGTACTCCTGGCCCCATACTGGGTTAACACGCACATTCGCACAGGTATATTTTTGTCAAGGTTACATCTCAGGGGGGGGGGGGGCTACTGGCAAATACGCATGTTATGTATATAGTTCCGATTTCAAAAAGAGCGACGTAATCGAGAAAGTGACCTTATCCACGAGGCTATAAACGATACTGGATAAACATACAATACAAACATACAAACATAAGTCACACACTTTCATGCATAGTGATTTCATGCAGTTATGACGATGCCTTGTTTCAACTAAGATATTCAGGCTTAATAAAGTGTCTGTTCACATGTCATCTAACTTCAATACACCGAACAAGGCATGGGCGTCGGAACCGTGGCCGCATGCCTGGGCCGGTCAGCAGCAATGCAGCCTTGACTTGGGCTAACAATAATATGGATATTTAAGTGTAATAGAGAACAAGACTAGATTTACATGTAAACAAGTTAATATTTCATTTAGCGTTACGCATTTGAAAAGTGTCGACTGATGCAATTTAAAAAAGCTGCCTTGCCCTGGGCCAACCAAGGAGGCAAAATAATAGCCTCGGCCTGGGCCGGTCATCAGAAAGGCAGTATTGACCTGAACTTATACAACTAATATGGTAATTGAAATGTCAGAGAAAAAGACATTATGTACGGTTAAGAAGTTAATATTTCACTTAGCGTTACGCGTTAGAAACGATTCGACCGATGCAATAAAATCCGGTTTGCAGCAAGGCAGCCTTGACCTGGGCTAATAATACAATATGGTTATAAAAATATCATAGAGAAAAAGCAATGATGTATATGCAATGTGTTTTTTGGTCGAACTCGCCTCTCAAAAAGTATTTTGTTTCCAAAATGACTGACTAAAATTCCCAATTGAGGTTTCCACATTTTTTTTTTCAATAAACATATTTTAATTTCCCGTCCAAACTGCAAATTAATTGCTTGTGTAAGGCATTGGAAACATGTGCTATTCAAACAATCATCACTATCTCCAAAAGATTAAACCAGAACTGTCTAAAAGTGAAAAGCATATCTACGAGTAACATATTTTGATTTATCAAGAGAGTTCAGCCTACATTACTCGATTATTTAGTATATTGTAATTTGTAACCATAATCTAAAGGCACGTGCAACAATATTTCAACAATAGTGCTACATCTTCGGAACCTCCGTAAAATAGGTTGCTTTATTTATTTATCATCCTAATCATCATTTCCTTCACCGGTCTGACGGTTGGTGGGAAAACGAGGGACGACGACATCGAGATCCTCCTCCAGTCAGATCGGTTGTGGGCAGCTGAGAGAAATTCATCCACTGTAAGGGACGTCCACTCTTTCACATTGTCCGTCCAATTTTTCTTCTGACGGTCTCGACGACGACCTGGAGCACAGTCTAGCACAGAGAGTCGTGCCTGGTGACGTGTTTTAGCCAAGCAAGCTTCCGTCGTTTGACGGTCGCCAATAGGGGCTCTTTTGGACCAACACGTGTTGCAGTCATGTTCCTGACGTACTCGTTGGTCTTGTGCTCAGTGTAGGAGATACGGAGCAGTCTTCGGGGACACTTGTGTTCAAAGTCCCGTATCCTGCGTTCGGTGTCCGCATAAAGCGTCCAGGTCTCACAGTCACAGTAGGATGGAGACTACGACGGACTTGTAGAGCCTTTACTTGGTGGGGAAGCTGACGGAGCTGTTTGTCCACAACCTGCTCAATCTGGCCATCGATGCGGACGTACGGCAATTCTTTTTCGGACCTCAGCGATACTGTTACCATTATTGGACAGGTTTACTCCGAAGAACTTGAAGCTGGTCACTTCTTCCAGCTTCTCGTCGTTTATGGCGATGTCTGCACTGGTGTTGGTCGTGCTGTTCACCATGATCTTCGACTTCTCCTTGCTGACCTCCATCCCATATGTTCCTGCTCTTTCATAGAGTCTGTTGGTAAATTCTTGGAGTTCACTGCTGTTGCCATCCATGAGGTCAATGTCATCAGCAAATCTCAAATTGGAGATGGGTCTTACACCGATGGAGATAGAGGTGTAGTGGTCTTGAAGTGTCTCCTGCATTACCTTATCAATGAAATGTTAACGAATGACGGGGGAGAGCAGACATCCCTGACGGACGCCCACTGACTTCCCGGAGAAGCCCCCTTCTGTCCATTGAGAAGTACTGCACTGCAGGCTTTTCCGCAGAATTCTTTGATGGCTTGCATCAGACCTTCGCCAATGTTGAATCTTCTCAAAACCTGCCAAAGGTCATCATGCCACACGCGGTCTTTAAGATTATGAAGTGGAGGAAGAGCTCACGTTGGTGTTGCAGGTGTTTCTCAATGATGACTCTGCAGATGAAGATCTGTTACACTGTGCTCCGTCCAGCCTGCTCTTCTGCCAGCCGTTCCCCTGACTTACTTTTAAATCGATTAAGGATGTTGCGTAGCATGACTTTGCTGGGTTGACTGATGGGGCTGATGGTGCAATAATCCTCCCACAGCATGAGGTTGCCCTTTTTCGGTAAGGGGTGACCAGAGACTGGGTCCACTTCTTGTGTAATTTCTTCTCCTCCCAGATCTTTGGCATAGTGCTGCCATTGCTGCAGTCGTTGCCTCTCCTCCGCGCTTAATCATCTCGGAAGGGACGTTGTCCACTCCTGGAGATTTTCCTGCCTTCAGACTGCGCACTGCCTCCTCTAACTCTGCCTTAAATATGGACGGACTTTCGTCGTCCGCTTCTAGTCTGGGGTCGTTCTGAAGGAGACTGTAGTCTGGTTGTAGCGGGTAGTTAAAGAGGTCGCTGCGGTATTCCGCATACCTGTTTAGGACTGTGGCACTATCAGTCAGGAGGTTTCCGTCATCGTTTGCTATAAAACCGGCCCTGGGCTGGTGAGGGTCTTGAGGTGGTGTAGGCCTTTTTACTGCTGCATGTGGCCATCTCTTTGGTAATGTTGATACATTATTCCTCAATCCGCTCCTAATTGGCCTCTTTCATCTTCTTCCCCACCTCCTTGTTCGTTTTCTGTTCTCTCCTAGAGCCCAGGCTGGTGTACTTCTCGTGCCTCAGCTCTTTTCTTTTGTCACAGAGGTCCATGATCTCGGTCGTCATCCATGGCGTGTTCTCCCTTCTTTCTCTCACAAGAACTTCTTCGACCGATGACAGCAGGACATCTTTGATGTTGTTGGTGATGAGGTCGATGTACTTGTATAGGGTGTTATTTATAGAACTATGCAATGAATGATCGAGAGTGGTATTTTAACCAAAATAACCAGCAAGAAAATAGGTTAAAAACAACTTCGTGATTGCATGGGAGTCATAAATTCCAAAATAATGGGTGGCTGAATCATAAGGCAGTTATGGGAAAGAAGGATGGATTTTACACTTACCAGATAAAATAAGGTTATCAATGCAAAATATTTCACTGCACCAATAAAGTATATTTCTGGGAACTATAAACAAGTAAGTATATGTATTTGTCTCAAAATTATTGTTGAAATGTGACAACAAGCAATAAAAACAATTTTTTGGTTATATGCAATTATGAAAAACAAAAACAAAAATTGTCGTCGGCTGAAATCAATATACTGTTGTAGTTTTTTAGTTGAATTTAACCCAACCCGTTACTTATGCTTTAGGTTAAATTGTATCTTTGAGGTTATAAAAACAGGTCCCAGATAATTTCCGGGGAAAATGAGAAAATTTTCCTGATTTTGCGGAAAAGACGTTTCAAAATGGTAAAGAGCAAATGTCAATCTAGCAACTTACATTCATTTCAGTGTCTAAATATGTTTCAGCATGTCCGCATCACCACAGGTTTGATAAACGGACAGTCGACAAAATTACACGACTTCTTTTACGTGCAGTTTTGCTTCCCCGAAATGACACAACTTACCAGCAGACTGCTTCTTACAATTATTTATGTGTTTTTAAGCCAATTACACATATCGCAGCAATTTATTGCAGTGTCTTGGCATTTTCGTTAGTGTTGCACATTATTTGGTTTATAGTTATGTGAATATTGCTGAATAGTTCATTTGATGTCAGTTTGTGTAAGACTAAGAGTGTCAAGACAAGTATCCAGACGTTGGTTTCTGTAAACCCCTTCTCTTATGCTATTTTTGACACAGGTGGCCATTGGTTCCTACTCAATTTTGTCATCACAGACAACTTTATTAACATTGTTTTAACAGCTATGAACAATCTTAGAAAAACCTTGTTACAACTCCAAAAGACAAATTTTTCATTTAATTTTGACAATATCTAGACCAAGTAGACTCTGAGTCAAGTCGCTTCGGTCATGATTTTTTTTTTGTATTTTACAACTCCAGAAGACACATTCATCATTCAATCTTGACATTAAATAGGGCAAGTTTCAATCTGGGTCAAGTGGGGTAATAAACTAGGCTTCCAGATCACTTCTGGGGAAAAACTTTGTAAACACAATCTTGGCCCTCTTGTTTAATTTAATAGCAACAACAAATACATTGGGAAAACAATAATGTGTACATTTATCAATGTGTTTTAACCATTCAATAAAGCTTTTAATAGCACATGAGCCAGGTCCTTTGATCACAGTCAATATAAAAGGTTAAATATACAGGGATTTCTAGTCCAACTTGTTGACGCTCTCAAATATTAAGCTACTTTTTATATGGGTAATATTTGGAGCGTACAACGGGCGAAGGACTCAAAATGTGGTGGAAAGTTTTCCTTCTTTGTCTATATTGTTGCGCAAGGAATTTGGTGCGCAACATTCAAGCCCCGATATGGGACAGTTAATATCAACGGATTGCAATAATATTTACATACCTTTGTAGATAATTCATTTCTCGATAATGTTCCGTAAGAATTATGTTATGACACTTTCAATTTTACACGCCTAGGCAATTTAAATCAACACACTATTCACACTTTCCATTGCTCTCGTTGTGTCCGTTGTAAACCGCAGGTAGATTTTAATCGATAACACAGCCAATAACACCGTTATGCCTTCTTCTGATTGGTTGATATTTAAATATTTCATAACATGGCGAGAGGTCAGTGATTGTATTGCGATTTAAGCAGAAGTTTAACTGAAACAAATTATGCCTTTTAACTTCAATTCCAAGATATTTGAGGTAAAAATGGATTTCTGAACTAAAACTGTATGAGTTGGTAATGTTATTTTGCAATTTTAAGCATATTGATGAAAATTTAAACTTTCTGATATCCACCACAAATTGAATCGTTCGCCGATAAGACGTTCCAAAGAATTTAGCCCGTATAAAAAGTATCTCTAAATTCTTGGCAACGTCTTATAAATAAGACTAAGGGATTTCAATTGAAGCACAATCCTGCTTTTTCATGCAAGCATTTTGCAATGTTCTCACTTTTGACTCCTGCAAATTATCTTCCTTGCATCATTTTCATGCAAATGTTAATGGAATGCTAAATCAATAATATATTTAATATCATAAAAGATGTGTCTTTTGCATAGAATTTCTCTCAAATTTATACTAAGACAGTGCTTTCCACAGGCAATTTAACAGTCCCTCAGCGGGGCTCTTGTATTTCAAAATCAGAGTCTGCGGGGCGCCTGAAATTTTCCAATCAGTGTATTCTGGCAGTTGAAGCAGCTAAAGATCAAAGCGATATTGACTTCGCCGAAAATTTTCAAAGCCGATTTACGATCCTTTGTCGCTTTACCCAACTAAAGCCCGCCTAAAGGTGGAGCGTCGTTGTATAAGATAACCAATATTGGCCAATGAGAGCGCACGCTTTGTATAAGCGACAGCAGTAGGCAGGCAATATCTGCAGTTGAATCATGCAGACGACTCGTGACGAACATGTAATTGCCACATAAATCTTGGCCAGTTACTTAGAAGACTGATGATGGCAACCAGCCGTATTCCTCGTGGAAAACGTGAATTTCATGCATAATACTGTCAAAACATTAATTCGACTCGTATTAAAAGTGTTTAAACAAATAATCCTTGAATTCATTACGCAACTGTTAATATTTGTTAGAATCTCAAATGGGAATAATTAAATTAGTAATACGAAACCCATTCCCGAAAGTCGATGTTAATGCGTTTTTAATCTCAAACACACTTCCGATTTTTAATGTTACCGCAACGTTGAAATATTCTTGCTTCAAATAAGCAGTGTACATTTATTTTGTGTCGACCTTTTTTCTCAATAAAAACGGGCGCGAAAATTACGCAGCATGTACAACCTTGCGCCTTTGCATAGAAAGCGTGGGTGTATTGAGCGTTGTAACAAGCAAACAACACGTCAGGGGATTGACGCATGTTCAGAGGCAAGATTTCATCAAATCTATAAATAGTCACTTATGCCGAAATTTATTTGATACTATAGAAAAATGGCAAGGTTTGTGTTAAAGAAATTATTGAGAGCTTTTATCGTAAATATTAACCAAAAAGTGCTTTAAAACAATGGAATAAACAGGATTATCGGGTAATGAATAGAAACTTGAAAAGTACCAAGTATGCAGTAATAGAGTCGGGTTGAAACGGATGTATTGGGGAATCGTTAGAGTAAGGATTTGACTATCTATACGGGAAAGTTTTTAAACAATTAAAAAATATATCTTTTTAAATGACATGGGGATTTTCTTGAAGAGTCATAGCGCACCAAATGACGTCTTTTGACGCTGTTTTTCTTTGAGTTATAACACACCAAAGAACGTCAATTGACACGTTAAATAAAAAAAATCAACGTACATGTAGCGAGGGGACACCCCTCCCGAACCACCCCTATAGGCCCCTGGGCGCCTGACAAAATTCCTGTAGAAAGCACTGTAAAATACATTTTCAGAGCATTTATAAAATATGCACAAAGAAAATACCTCTGCACTTCAGTATTTTGACCCCTGAAAATTGCATTTGAACCCTGCAAATTTAAAGCACGGGGTCATTTGACTCCTTGTTTTGAATATCTATTTAAATCCCTGAATATAGGAAATAAGTCCTTAGCACCTAATTAGAAGCTTAACTTCATCCAGCATAAACATGATAAATGGATGTCCATATATCTTGGCGGAAACTTAGAGCATGATGAGAAAGAGTGTTTCGTTTAAAAACCAGGCCAACTATCTCAAAGCTACCTTAGGGAATCCCGGACATTCGCTCCGACAGACAATTGTTCCTATGCTAATTTTCACATAGGCGGACATTCGTTCCTACATTGTTTTGACAACCCAAAAAACAATGTTATTCTTAGACAACCCAAACAATTGTTCCTACATTATTCCTACACTTTTAAACGCTAGTGCAAGGGTTGTGTTCACTTTCAAAAGCTAGTGAAAGGGTTGTGTTCACATTCAAAAGCTAGTGCAAGGGTTGTGTTTACTTTCAAAAGCTAGTGCAAGGGTTGCGTTCACTTTCAAAAGCTAGTGCAAGGGTTATGTTCAATTTCAAAAGCTAGTGGAAGGGTTGTGTTCACTTTCAAAAGCTAGTGGAAGGTTTGTGTTCACTTTCAAAAGCTAGTGGAAGGGTTGTGTTCACTTTCAAAAGCTAGTGGAATTGTTGTGTTAACTGTGTATTTTGAATAAATGTGTTGCAGGATGAATGTTTTGGTGGCTGAAAGGAGAAGGAGCAGTTACAGCAGCAGCAACAATGGCTACCAGTGCTCCTCTGTCTCTGCGTTACCATAGTGACCAACTGAACAACAAGGTAGGTGTGATGTTTGAACCCTATTTAAGTTTTGATATAAAGAATATGGCTATACTTGAATGACTGGAAGTTGTGTGTGTTGTCCAATCTTCATGAAAATTACCCAGAACCTGTGTTCTAATGATATCTCGGCTGAGTTTTAAAATGGTTCCACCGTCCCAGGCAATTGAAAAACATGGCCACCAATGGTGAAATCTTATGAAAACTGTAGAAGTCACATTTTTCCAATCTTCATGAAACTTGCTCAGAAACTTAGTTGTAATGATATCTCTGCAGAGGTGAAAAAATGTTACAGTCAGGAGGGAGGTTTTCCTTAAATTGCTAAAGTGAAACCTTGTAGAAACTGTAGAAGTCACATTTTGTGTCCAATTTTCAGGAACCTTGCTCATAGCATTTAGGCTTATGATATCTCGGCTGAGTTTGAAAATGGTTCTGGTCCATTGTAAAACATGGCCGCAAGGGCGTGGGGCAGTGTTCTTTATATGGCCATAGTGAAACCATGTAAACTTAACACTTTAGAAGTCACATGTTTTTGCCCAATCAGCATGAAACTTTATCAAAACATTTGCTCTAAAGATATCTCAGCTGCGTTAAATAATGGTTGAACCTTTCCAGGTAAAAAGCAAGGTCAGGAGACACATGTATTATACAATCATCACAAAAGCTGTTTAGATTGGTTAAGTTACTTCGGTTCTCAGGTGGGCGATCTCTTGCTTATAGTTATATTTTGTTTAGCCCTTTGAGCGCTGGAACCGGATTTTGAAGGCCTTTGCAAACAGTTTGGATCCAGATGAGACGCCACAGAACGTGGCGTCTCATCAGGATCCAAACTGTTTGCTATTCTGATAGTATTCTTTGAAAAAAATCAAAGAAAATGCTAATGTTGGACATTCAGCAGACGACATTCTAGCAGACGACAAATTTCCCAGCATGCAAAGGGTTAGTGATCATGAGAGGTAAAAGACAAGCCCTTGGATGTTTGATCAAAAATACTGTTTTGAGCATTTATTGTTTTGCTCTTCATATTGTATATACAGAGCTCCAAAGCGAGTCTTTGTTGGGAACACTGATCTGACTGCATGTGTTGCAGGTTGTGTCGATGCTACGCGAGTTCTACCTGACAGGGGAGTTCTGTGACGTGGTGCTGCACGTGGGTAGTCTTGCCATACACGCTCACCGGACTGTCTTAGCAGCATTCAGCCCATACTTCAGGTGAGCACTTTAACTCTTTCGCAATCAGAATCAAATTGAAAATGGCTATATGCAACCAGCATAAAACCAGAAATTTAGAGTCTGTTCAGGTTTTATGCTGTTTGCTACTAATCAGTATCTTAGGGCTGGAAAAGAAGCGTTTAAAACTTTAATCTAGTTAGAAAAGTCTAAACTTCATTTGGATTTTCTGAGGGACTACAAATGCATCAAAGTGCATTTCTGAGTGGTAAAGGGTTAAAAGAACAATCTTTAGAGAAATACCAGGATGCTGTGCCTTGCTCCTTTTTACTTCTCCTCTACTGCTCTTATTGCCTGGTCAACACGAAAGGTGGAAAAATCTTATGAAATGTAGTAAAGTTTTGCAAATATTCCATTGCAAACAAAACATTTTGCTTAAAAACCGTAGTTAAAAGTTTTAGACATTTTTTTTTTTAACTTAAATTGCGGACTTCACAGGCTAATCTGGGACGACACACATGAATCAAGCCAAGTTTTCTCATAACAGGGTTGATTTACTATATTTCTTACCTACAGAGACCTTTTCCATCAGCCATCCAACAAGCACAAGACCGACATCACCCTTGGCAACCATCTCCGTGACGAGTCCGTACGCCAGCTCGTGGACTTCTGCTACTCGAGCAACATCACCGTGGATACACAGTCGGCAGACAAGATCCTAATGGCGGCAAACTTCCTGCAGATCAAGGAGATTGAGAAGCTCTGCATCACGTTCCTCGCTGCACAACAGGCTCTAAGATCTGAGGTATGGCGGCTCCTTTCTGTTTGTGCAGCAATTTTTGTTCCTTCTTTATAAAGTACCCATAAAAAGGCACATTCTCAATTGAGGAAAAATTATGAAATTCCCAATTGCGGTCTGAAAAATTCCCAAAAGGAAGGAAAGTTGCATAAAATTCGTTCCAAAAAACACTTTATTTGCAAGTGAACAAATATAATGAGCACTGGAACTGAACATTTTAAGCAAAAAGGCATGTAAAAGAATATTTAAATTGGTTTGTGCAATTAAGTACAAAGCAATTTAAAAGACCCATAATTCCCA
This sequence comes from Dreissena rostriformis, assembly GCA_007657795.1. NCBI lineage: Eukaryota > Metazoa > Mollusca > Bivalvia > Myida > Dreissenidae > Dreissena > Dreissena rostriformis. The sequence goes on from VMBQ01004053.1 coordinate 73,376, forward strand.
ATCTGAAGATTTCAAGATGCGCATTTTACCAATTTCAGACTTTTATTGCTTATTTGTCCTAATTGGTGGGGTACCGGTACTTTCCCAATAGGGCAAAAAAAATCGCTGTTGTTTGTCTGGCTGTCTAAGGTTCAGTTTAATTTCGAGACATTCAATTTATATTAGAACATGATGTCATGGAAATGGGTGAAGACTATTATTTTAAAAAAGCATAATGATTTAGTGTATTTGTTGTCAGTCACCGTTGATGCCTTTAATTTCATTAACATTTTGTGAGTTTGATAGATCAGGCATATTTGTCGGATCTTAAAATTAATTAGTAGATTTTTATAGTTCATGTATTTTGTTACCGGATTTTCTGGATTATTATTCATGCGCTTATTATTGTATGGTTTTAACAAAATAATATTTTCTAGTATGCATAAGCATTCTTACATGTTACTTTAAAAATCAAAGTTACACAATGGGTCAACAGACCTGCTAAGCGTGTTTTCACAACTCCCAACACTAAAAATCCAGTTTTGTCCAGATTATCATTTTACCCTGTGTTTGCCGTTCTTGACAACTGTCAGTCAAATTCTGTTCAATAATCTTTACAGCCAGTAAACAATACAATAACTGTTTTAATAACAACCTATCTGAAAGACCACAAAGACATACATACGGAGTGTTTGATATGATTTTTACTGTTTATTGTGTTACATCATCTGTGGTCCTCTACAAAGATTGTTCAAATTATGCCATTGGGTCAAATCTTGCAAGTCCCGGGGGTTTTGTCATTTTTTAGACCGATATAATGAAAAATTATAAATCTCTGAAACAAAAGGTCATGAGATATAATATTTGGCATGTATTATCATGTAGCGCTCCTCTTCAAAGCTTTTTTTCAAATCATGACGCTGGAGTAAAAAAGGCCCTGCCTGGGGGTGTTGGATTCAAATGTTTTAATACAATTTATATTTCGTATGTGAATTTAGATTTTGGTTCCTTAAAAAGATTGTTCAAATCATACCCCATGGCTCAAAACTTTCCATGCTGCATTACACAGGTGAGCTATTTAGGTCCTTCTTGGCCATCTTGTTTTGCTTCCATAGTATTATTTTGCCACAACAAACTTTTTTAACCAACATTATTCCTTGGACCACAACGTGTACATCTTTTTCTATCAGAATCATTCATTACGATCAGTATTACTAGGCGCTTGTAAAACGTTTAAAGTGCATATCCTTTGCTGGAGCTGAAAATTAAGTAACATCCCTGGAGTGAGTCAAACAGTTCCGATTTCGGAAATTTAGAGTGGCAAATTTTGAATTTATTTTGTAAGAAACAAAAATTGGGGTGGGGATTTTTTATAGGGGCCGCGGCGATGAGAATAAAAAATAAAATTATCCAATCTAATCTAAATGTTTTGGTTAAATTGTGCATGTAAATATGTATCTGATGCAGATATTCACCATCAAATATTTCTTAACAGTTGTTATATCAGGTTACTGGCAGAAGATGTACATTACAGTATCAAATTTTAAGAATAAGCGAGCTCGCTTGCCATTGAAAGATAATTACTTTGCTATGATCATGTTACAAAACTTTTGGTGCATTCCTTAAATACACATTCAATCGTTTCCAGGCAATTCAACAGCAGATGGCGCCGACGACAGTGTTTGTTCCCACGACAACCAGCACCCTATCTCCCACCCAGAACAAGCCCCGCAGTGGCAGCCGAGAGCTGGTGTGCGCCGACACGTCCGGTATCGGCAGCAGCAACACCAGCCCTCGCCAGTCCTCGCGACCTAGTTCTGTGCCCAGCGGGAACGGGTCCGTCATAGTACAGCCGATAGAGGACCAGGAGATGGAAGTCATCAACGTAAAGAAGGAACAGCAAGACGATTCTCCTAATGGTATGAATTTTTGTGTGTTAGAATTTACATTCAATCTTTTTTTATCCCCAGCCACAGCAGGTGGGCGATTATAGAATGCCCCTTGTCAGTCTGTCATCCTGTCAGCCCGTAACACTTTTGGGTCAGTTTCATATCTCATATACCCTTTGACGAATTTTCGTGAACCTTGCCTCAAATGTTAAGGACATTCAGACAATGTGCAGGACGCATGTGTCAAAGGTCATACTTAACCCTTTGCATGCTGGGTAATTTGTCGTCTGCTAAAATGTCGTCTGCTGAATTTCTAAAATTAGCATTTTCTTCGATTTTTTTCAAAGAATACTATCAGAATAGCAAACAGTTTGGATCCTGATGAGACGCCACGTTCTGTGGCGTCTCATCTGGANCAGTCCAGTCTGTCATCCTGTCAGCCCGTAACACTTTTGGGTAAGCTTCATATCTCATATACCCTTTGACGAATTTTCGTGAACCTTGCCTCAAATGTTAAGGACATTCAGACAATGTTCCGGACGCATGTGTCAGTCATGCTGGCTAAAGGTCAAGGTCATACTTAATGGTTCAAGGCTTGAGCCTCCATATTCGAGTTTGCTACATATCTCCTATACCCTTTTGAATGTTTTTCATGAAACTTGACTCAAATGTTAAAGGAATTGTGATGATGTGCAGTAGGCATGAGTCAGTCGAGCTGGCTGAAAGTCAAGGTCATGCTATAAGTTCAAAAGTTTCTGCTACTGGGTTACGAATCGTCTTAAATGAGATACACACGTTTTCTGCACTCACTTGAACTTTGGTCGCATGATCATGATGATATGAATGTTATCTAACATGTTCCTTATATTTTAATAGCATCTATTCTTACACAGTAGGTTTTTTCAGCAAAACATCATCATAATTTGAAATTAATTTGTATTATCCTAAAACACTTCTATGTAACCTACAGCTACTCAGTTTAATCAGCTATGAATAAAATCTTAAATTTTTACGAGACTTTATAATTTTCAGAATATCCAGCGTTTCCCCTGAGCAGCAGTTTTACTTGGGGTCGCTCTGGTACACCTTTTGACACATTTCGATCTAGCATGCCCGCGTTCCCAGGTTTCTTGTTTCCGCCTCTGCCTAGTGCCTTCCCCCTGCCCGTTACGTCCGCAGTCCAGCATCAGCTGCTAATGAAAGCCTTGGCGAATAAAACCCCAACCCTACATCATGCTGGTGATATACTCGAGACAGGGGAAATCTCTTCAGGTAAATACGCAATTGCCACTCAGGTGAAAGATTCAGACAATATGGGGGGCAACCAGTCAGACCCTGAGGAAAACAGCCAGTCCATTGCCCTCCAATGTCACGTCTGCCTTAAACAGTTTGAGACCGGCATCAGTCTAAAGGATCATGTCCTGTCTGAACACAAAGATTTAATGTCGCCGATTCTCTCGCCACCGTACAAGATGTTGTCTCCAGTACAAAAGCTGGAGAATTCTACTCATAGCCAGGCCAGTTCCCAAGATAGCCCGCGGGATCGAAAAGATAGTGGCGAAACTTATGGTGGAAATAACATGTGTGGAACTTGTGGGAAGTCTTTTCGCGATCCGCAGTCCCTGAAGTTCCATCGCTACAATCATGTGTTGCGTTACCAGTGTAACTTCTGCGGAAAGCGATTCTCTCGCAGCTGGAACCTGCACCGTCATCGCAAGACGCACTACCGCCAGCTGCAAGACTCGGGAACCGGCGGGGAGGAAGTGAACGTGATCGATGTGGACTCAGACCACGGGAACGGTAATCAAACAACACCTACCTATGAAATTGATAAAGATCTGATCGTACCATCGCCGTACGTTGATTACAGGAACCACAGACACAATATAATGCCTTTTGCCTTTGATTTGAGTAAATCTGGTCCTTCCAGTACGTACGTCAGGGGGGAAAGTAAGCAGGGAAGTGCCAGAGAAGATGATCAGGAGGAGGAGGAGAGAAATATTGAGATTGAACAAAACAGGGGAAACAACCCTCATCCTTTGGAAAACAGGGGAAACAACCCTCGTCCTATGGATGACGATTCTGAAAAAAGTGATTAATGGCATCTTCTCCCCAGCGTTGAAGTATTAATTGCAAAATTAGAGATCGCAGTTAAAAGTCAACCAAATGTTTCAAAGAAATATTTTGGATATCAGCTATCTACTATGTTAGTAAGAAGAGTATTTATGGTTGGCTGATATTTCATTGATTCAACAGAGGCGAGAGTGGAGATGATTACAATTACATGTTATGTTATAGCTTAATAGCAGCATCAGATACCCATGTATGGTAAATCTTCCACCCTCATTACTGTGATCTGTGAGCAAGATAGTGTGGTAAATGGAACACGTCTAGGTAACGGATGATCTCCTGAAAGGCGAGTGACTATATAGTGCTACTATTTTACGTTATCAGTAAATATAGATCATTTATTTAGAAGCCATTATGTTAAGAGCTTATGTTTGAAATGTAGTTGATTTAGCAGTTCCTCATCTAGAAAATCGTGGCTTACAAGCCCCTTAGCGAATAAACCAAGAAAGATACCACAGTCATAGGATTAAGAAAGGCATAACAGGCCTTTTCCTGACATATCTATGGGACTCATTCCCAAAGCGAAATGGAAAAAAATATATAATTTGAAAAAAGTTCCCAATTTCCAAAACAAATATTACAAAGAAGTATCTAATGATTATTATAGCTGAATTTTACTTCAATTACATCTAACAATGAATATAACTATAATTTAGATGATTTTGTTCTTCTAATTTGAATTATTACAAAGAGTTATATTAAATTAGATTTTCCCAAATCAGTGGAATTTTCGCGCGTAAAAATCCCAATCCCGAAATTGCATTTTTCCCAAAATGGCCAGGAAAAGGTCTGCATAATCAGGTCAGATGCACCACGAAAATATTGGTGCCTGATATGAGATAAGACCCTGTAATGTTGATATGATTACATGTAATATAAGGTTAAGATATACTTACATGATGCAGACATATGCAGTCATCTGGTTGGAGGATGTTGAAGATATCAATGTTTAACCCTTTGAGCGCTGGAACCGGATTTTGAAGGCCTTTGCAAACAGTTTGGATCCAGATGAGACGCCACAAAACGTGGCGTCTCATCAGGATCCAAACTGTTTGCTATTCTGATAGTATTCTTTGAAAAAAAATCGAAGAAAATGCTAATTTTAGAAATTTAGCAGACAACATTTTAGCAGACGACAAATTTCCCAGCATGCAAAGGGTTAAGTGGAAAGTGCAATATTGTGATGAATTAAGGATAAAACAAATAGATGAGTAACAAAGTATTTAGATACTTGAGAGCTGTTTTATTGTTGTTATTATTTATGAATTGTTAAAGAGTTAACCGATTTGTTAATTGTTAATATAATGAGTCAGTATATATTATATAAAATGACTGTATTGTTTGTGATATATTTATTCTGCTTATCTGATATGTTGAGATTTACCTTTGTTGAATGTTTTCTACATCATTTTTTCTTTTTTTTTGTTTTACTTGTTTGAACCCAGTTCATATTACAGTTAATTTTTTTCTTTAGCCTGACTTTGCGTCCAACTGTTCAAGCTATATTTATTACCCTATTATCGGCGTAATGTTCTGGTTAAGAGTTACATGCAGCAACTCAAAATCTATGTCAATATTACATATATTCATTAACCCTTTGAGCGCTGGAACCGGATTTTGAAGGCCTTTGCAAACAGTTTGGATCCAGATGAGACGCCACAGAACGTGGCGTCTCATCAGGATCCAAACTGTTTGCTATTCTGATAGTATTCTTTGAAAAAAAATCGAAGAAAATGCTAATTTTAGAAATTTAGCAGACAACATTTTAGCAGACGACAAATTTCCCAGCATGCAAAGGGTTAAGTGGAAAGTGCAATATTGTGATGAATTAAGGATAAAACAAATAGATGAGTAACAAAGTATTAAGATACTTGAGAGCTGTTTTATTGTTGTTATTATTTATGAATTGTTAAAGAGTTAACCGATTTGTTAATTGTTAATATAATGAGTCAGTATATATTATATAAAATGACTGTATTGTTTGTGATATATTTATTCTGCTTATCTGATATGTTGAGATTTACCTTTGTTGAATGTTTTCTACATCATTTTTTCTTTTTTTTTGTTTTACTTGTTTGAACCCAGTTCATATTACAGTTAATTTTTTTCTTTAGCCTGACTTTGCGTCCAACTGTTCAAGCTATATTTATTACCCTATTATCGGCGTAATGTTCTGGTTAAGAGTTACATGCAGCAACTCAAAATCTATGTCAATATTACATATATTCATTAACCCTTTGAGCGCTGGAACCGGATTTTGAAGGCCTTTGCAAACAGTTTGGATCCAGATGAGACGCCACAGAACATGGCGTCTCATCAGGATCCAAACTGTTTGCTATTCTGATAGTATACTTTGAAAAAAAATCGAAGGAAATGCTAATTTAGAAATTCAGCAGACGACATTTTAGCAGACGACAAATTTCCCAGCATGCAAAGGGTTAAAAGCTTCACACATGCCTTTGGGCCATCATGTGAGGAATCTAACCAAGACCCATAAGTCTGACCTGCAATTTAACAGAATTATGCCTCTTGTTGAACTATGAAAACCCAGCTTTAAAGTTTGCCTCGAAAATTCCATATCTCTTTATCTTTACTAAGTGTAGTCAATTAAAACTTAATTTATATTGTCAGAGAAGGCTCGTTATATTCGGTCACCACCAGCCATAACTATGACCTTCATTTTAGGAGAATAATGACCCTTTTTTTACGTAGAAAATTCAGGTTATCAATGCAGAAGAATAGTCGGTTGCGCTGTTTTAGGACATCTCTTGTTAAATTAAATATTGCAACTTTTACTCTATAGTCTACTGTTATATAATTTTCCTTTAGTAATCAATATTATAAAAGTGATACCAAAAAGATGTCAGTTGTTGTGAATGATAATTTACAACTTGTGATTACTCTTGATCCTTGTTCAAACTTCATATGAAGTTTTTAACTAGAACTTGTGTTAGATCTTAAATGATGTCCATGAATCATGTAAATGCAGATGAATGAAATGAAAACAGAATGAGGGTTCCAGAAATGTATTTTTTTTTTTATCACTGTTAAGTTGAGCTAAATTATTTTTATCGCTGTTAGTTGAGCTTAATTATTTTTATGCCCCCGGTAGGGTGGCAAATAGCATTTGAACTGTCCCTCAGTCTGTCTGTCAGTCTGTGCGTCCGTCCGAAAACTTTAACATTGGCCATAACTTTTGCAACATTGAAGATAGGAACTTGATATTTGGCATGCATGTGTATCTCGTGGAGCTGCACAGTTTGAGTGGTGAAAGGTCAAGGTTATCCTTCAAGGTCAAAGGTAAAAAAAAAAAAATCCAAGGGAAGTAACAAGCTTTAAAGGGAGATAATTTCTATACCTGCCAAATAATAAATAGAAATTTTATTTCAAAGCGGCGCAGTAGGGGGATTTGTATTTCTGACAAACACATCTCTTGTTATAACTGTTAAGTTGAGTTTAATTATTTTTATCACTGTTAAGTTGAGGTAAATTATTTTAATCACTGTTAAGTTGAGCTAAATTATTTTTATAACTGTTAAGCTGAGTTTAAATATTTTTATCACTGTTAAGTTGAGTTAAATTATTTTTATCACTGTTAAGTTGAGTTAAATTATTTGTATCACTGTTAAGTTGAGCTAATTATTTTTATAACTGTTAAGCTGAGTTAAATTATTTTTATCACTGTTAAGTTGAGCTAAATTATTTTTATAACTGTTAAGTTGAGTTAAATTATTTGTATCACTGTTAAGTTGAGTTAATTATTTTTATAACTGTTAAGCTGAGTTAAATTATTTGTACCACTGTTAAGTTGATCATATTGCATGTAAAGTGTGATGATCAAAATTTCATAGTTCATGTTATACAAGTTGTTGAGTTTACCTGTTATATGTTGATATATGCTGTTGATATATGATTGTACTAATTATCTCCATAGTATTATTCACACTTATTAAAGGAAACAGTAATATGATTACTGATCGTAGGAAGTGTTACGTTAATAATCTCATCACAAATTGATTTGAAAGGTGAACAAGTATGTAAAAATTAATCTTATGTAGCCGATGCTTCAACACTTATGAGGCAAACATTAATATCATGCTTGTATGCTCTTGTTTGATGTTTTACACAAACACTTCAGTATAATTGATATAAATCAGAAGACAAAAAATGTCACATAAATTCATAATATACCTGCAGTTGGCCACACAATGATTTTCTTTCTTTTTAATTTACACCCCATTAGAAAGTAAAGGGTGTATACTGGAATCATTATTGACATCTTTCTTTCTGTCTGTAGATACAAACTTGTCCACAGGCATTTTCTCCTGAACTATTCAACGTACACCATTCAAACTTGCAGGCATTGTTCCATAAGATATGAACTTGTAAATGTGCCATTTTTATTGTCGTACTCTAAAAATTACAAAAGGTATGCCCTTTTTCAACTACAACATTCTATAACATCATGCTACATATTTATGACATGAGGCGTGGGGAGTAGGTATTCGTCATCACTTTTGTAACAAATTGTAGTTAATACTAGTATTTGTGTATGGTTTTCTAGGTAGCTGATCCTGTTATTCACTCATATCAACTCTTAAAATTGATTTTGATTTTCAAGGTAGTCATTCAAGTATTGAAGTGCAGTGTAACCTCCTGATTTCATAAGTCTCTCTGGACGCATACAACACTCATCATTAAAGTATCTATATGATCAAACATGTCTACTGGTTTATGGTGAAACAGTGATTAACCATTTTGATAACCAATGATGGTCATCATACAAAGTTTATTTTATTCCCTTTATGCATTGATACATACTGTAAAATCATTAATATTTGTCGGCCTGAAATTTCATGTTTTTTGTTTGTTTTTGTTTTAAAAAAAAATGATTTTTTTGTGAACCCCTAATTTTTGTGGATTTCGGATTTAAAAAAAATATATATTGAGGAATTTGCTTCTGTCATTTTCCGATGTGTTTGTGTTAAATTCTAAGATCGTTCAACCTCTAAGAAATAAACGAAAATTAATATGCAACAAATAATAATGATTTTACAGTAATGTACATTAACTAATACTTTGGACAGTACCTATTATCAAGCATTTGAATGTTTCTATGAAAAGATTATGTGTTTTTTTACAAAATGTATATACAGAAATTTATATTGTAAGTTTAATTTTTAATGAACAGTCTTTGAAGTTCTTGTTAAGTTTATAAAGAAAAAGTATTACACGTATATATTTACTTGTAATTTCAACTACTATTTTTATTGTTACTATCATTGTTACTATCATTTATATGTCATGCATGATTATAACATAAGATATTACCCATACATGTCTTTCATTTGTTGACAAATGTGTAAAATCATTTTAACATGTGTTACTGATGTGAAATTATATTTATACCTGTAGATGTGTACATAGTTATTATATATATACTGTTAAAGATCTTGCAAATGGGCCCTCCTTGAAGGAACTTGTTAAAGTTTCAGAGGGGGTAATCACGTGATAGTCAAGATGGCGACGTCCATGTCAAGGCAGGTATTTCTCACCATTTTATACCCTTTATTACTTTTGTTTAGTTTTTAAATGACGCTCACTTTCCAGCCATATCAGAAAGAAAGTGATTAGCGTTTATTTCGTATTAAAATTCGCTTTATATCTTGCCTTTACTCGCTGCAAATTTTCTAAGTGGAGCTGTAATTAGGTCATCCCGCTATGAAATTTTTTGCAGGAAGTAAAGTCGAGATAAAGAGGGAATATTAATACAATATAAACGCTAATCACTTTTTTGCCAATATGGCTGGAAAGTGAGTGGCATTTTAACAATTGATAAAAGTAATAAAGGGTATAAATCGGCGAAATACATGTTTTGGGTATGGACGTCGCCATCTTGTTTGTCACGTGATTACCCCCTCTGAGTTTGTTATTTATTGATTCTCTTGTTGACATGGTCAGAACGGGTAGTGATCTGTGAATATTCAAATGTGATAGTTTGATGTTTTACTGGGGGGGGAAGAGTTTTGTATGAAGATTGTTTTATTTTGATGGTACGGGTTCATTTTGTGCATGGAACGTAAGATAGAAGAATCATTAGTACCTCGGCTATCGTGCATAGTTTAGTAAGCAAACATTCAAATGATTCTTAAAATTAATTATCTTAGAAGATGTCATACTGACTTCTTTGCTCTTTCATTGAGTGCGAGAGTTAACAAATATGAACATAAAACGATAATAGAGATACTTATTTGTGCCACTGTTGTTTATTTTTAGAAAAGTTTATCAATACTTATAGCAGCCATTGTCCTGATATCTTTCGGATCAAAAAGGTTTTAAATCACTAGTATTATGCACTGTAAATTTCATTTGACAATTTATTCAAATAAGTATTATTATGATTGATCAGAAATGTAAAAGGAAAATCTTCTATTCTCTACTCAATGCCACCAATATTTCGTTGTTATTGCAAACTACCAACGTTTCAGATTCTATTCTGAAGAGTCTTCTATTTTCTACTCAATGCCACCAATATTTTGTTGTTATTGCGAACTACCAATGTTTCAGATTTTATTCTGAAGATGTTAATGTTTATCTGAAGATGTTAATGTTTATCTGAAGATGTTAATGTTTATCTGAAGATGTTAATGTTTATCTGATGATGTTAATGTTAATCTGACGATTGGGATAGTGCATTACACTGTTGTTACTTTATACACCTGTTAAAATATTTGTCTTAAAGTGCTTCTTTATACACCTGTTAAAATATTTGTCTTAAAGTGCTATTTGTTTTGTTACTATCAAATTCCATGTTATTAAAACTAATAAAAAAAAATAATTAATGTTTATTTAAATGAATATAAAAATTGAAGGTTTACTATTTTAAAATGCCCTTCAAATCAATGTCTGGATACCAGGAGTTGCCAACTTTATTTTAAACTTAGAAACATTCAAAAAGATTTTGTATGCCCCCTTCTTCGAAGAAGAGGGGGTACATTGTTTTTGGCCTGTCTGTCTGTCATTCTGTCCCAAACCGTTTACCTTGGTCATAACAACTGAAATATTGAAGATAGCAACTTGATATTTGGCATGCATGTGTATCTCATGGACCTGCACATTTTGAGTGGTGAAAGGTCAAGGTCATCCTTCAAGGTCAAAGGTCAAATATATGGGTCAAAATCGCTCAAAAGGGGGCATAGTGTTTCTCAAACACATCACTTGTTGTTTTTTTTTAAATAATGTTTTGGTTTATCTCTATATCAAAATGTTTTGACACCAAGGAAAATATGTCAAAATCACAAATTTTATGTCTCTTATCCGTGCAATTTGAATTCTTTGGACAACGTACACATGTATTTCCTTTTACAAAAGTACAAAGAATGAAACATGTTATGAAATGGATAATGTTCTACTGAGTACTTAAATAGATTTAAAGAAGTTGACAGTATAACTGATTGATAGAATAAGTGCAAGATTCCAGGCGACCAAATGCCAAACAAAATGTTTAAAAATATCACTCCTTTCATTTCAATCGGTGTACCACATTGATGGGCGGTTAGAAACTAAGAAGTGGATTTATCAGATGTTTAATAAAACTGAAAAAGATACAATTTGTGAATCACAATTTTACTAACATTAAAATGTTAAAATGCCATTTCGATGAGCTGTTCTATTTGTTTTGTTGCAAGATGATGTTATTTTAGTTCTTTGTGAATATACATGCAATAATTGTTATGCTTTATTTTAGCTTGTTAATTTATTTTAATCTATTCTAGAAGTCTTTCATTAGTGCGTGAGTTTGATGCTGTTAAGAAGTGATACATCACTATCTTAAAGATGTTTCAAGTATGCAATCCTGTAAAGAAGCGGGGGTAAATTACTTGCACCTGTTTACTTGCATCAGTTTTAATTATAATTATTTATTATCAAGAAACACACAATCTTTATTTGGATGTGGATTACACAATAATTTCAGTTGACTTTTTAAATTTTTATTTTTCTTTTACAGGGCAAATTATGGGAACACCTGCAACTGTTCATATTGTTGTTGTTGACTTTTTTTGTATAATTTATTCTTTGGCCAAACTAACTGAGTGTTTGAACATGCTAAAAGCATTGGTGTTGGAAACCTTGCTTAGTCTGTTNCTTTATTTGGATGTGGATAACACAATAATTTCGGTTGATTTTTTAAATTTTTATTTTTCTTTTACAGGGCAAATTATGGGAACACCTGCAACTGATCATATTGTTGTTGTTGACTTTTTTTGTTAAATTTATTCTTTGGCCAAACTTACCGAGTGTTTGAACATGCTAAAAGCATTGGTGTTGGAAACCTTGCTTAGTCTGTTGTTTTCATAACTCAGCTCTTTTGTTGGAATATCATAAAGTCTATATGGTGTTAAATCAATAAAAAGCTACATGGTGTTACAGGCAAACATCAGAGTAGAAACCTGTTGTTGTTTATCTTTTTGCTCCTTTATGACTTAGTTTAAACCTATTAATTTTAGCTCGCTTGCATTTAGGGTACTTACTAGTTATTTAAAACGCCCTCGAGTATTTTTCCTGGGCCTAGAACCAGTACTTGGTGTCTTTGGGGGAGATCTAAAGAAGGCTCCCACAGTGGGGATCGAACCTGTGACCTCCAGGTCGTTAGGCTNTTGCCGGCCAGGAGGTCCTCATAATAATCATGCAGCCTTTGCCGGCCCGGACTGATCATTTCTGGTCCAAAAAAGAGTTTTGTTTCTCTCCCTTTTGCGTGATGTACTCATATAGTGATGATGAAGTGTTATTCGCTTTGACAACGCAGCAAAAATCTTCGGATACCGTATACACACTTACGTCTTTCAAAAAATGACACCAACAAAAAAAGTTTTACATTATCGGAGTATTCATTAATAATTCGGTAAAATCTACAATTTGAATTGATATTTGTCTAAAAATAGCTTATGGAATTCCAAATTTCGCCATAATTTATTACCGGACACGAGGTCCTGCAATGTTAGAATTATTTCCGGATTTTCCAATTTATTATCGGAAAAATCCGAGGACCGAGAGTATTTAGGAAGGACTGAATGTCGCTACTAAAGTGGTTACAAGGTTTATCTTAGATGCATGTGAGTGTTGAAAATGGCACAGATATTGCCAATATATGTATTCTGACCAATTCTCATCAAGCTTGGATGAAAATTGTTACCTCTACAGTGTGGACAAGCTTTAAGCTTGACCGCACACAAAGCTGGTCATGGACCGTCCACACTAGCTCACCATGAGCTCTTTATGCCCAATTAAACTAAAACGAAAAACAAAAAAACAATACTGTTGTGGTTCATAATTTTATTCTTAAAAATAACAATAAAGGATAACATAACAAATCTTTATAAACACTGTTTAACAAATAACAATACATGGTTACATTTAAAATATTACGGTAATGTGAAATGTTTAGATGCATTCAAATGTATATACGGAACACAAATGCAAGTTCAAATGACAAAAGTGATGTAAAATAATAACAACAATTAAAGTTTGTCAAAAAAAAATCATATTGTATAATGAACATAAATGCTGACAGCTGACAAATCAAATATAGAAAAAACATACAAATGCCTTAAATATGACACTATATAAGGAACATTATTTCGTTCTATCATCGAGCAATCACACCAAAAATAGAGCCATGATACATCAAAAATAGAGCCATCACACCAAAAATAATAGCAACTAGACAAGAGTTTAAACACCACTGCTAAAAAACACCCAGACACAAGGGTTCACATACTTATGACTATGAACGTCGCTCTGTGATAAGGGGGTTTAATGCATGTGTTTAAAGTGTCGTCCAAGATTAGCCTGTTCAGTCTGCACAGGATAATCTGGGAGGACACGTTCCGCTTTTATTGTTTTTTTCGTTTAAATTCAGACTTATTGACAAAAAATCCAGTTAAGGCGGAAAGTGTTGGCCCTGATTAGCATGTAAGACTGCAAAGGCTAATCTGGGACAACACTTTACGCACATGCATTAAACCCCATTTTTACAGAGTTAGGCTCACATGTTTAATGTAAGCAAGTTCAGTCAGTAGTTATGTAGTACAAGTGATACAAAATTAATATTATCCAACTGCACCTCCCATTCTTGAAACTGGGAGTATAAAAATGTGCAGTATAAATTGGTGCATGTTTAGCCATTGACAAGCAATAACATTTGGTTGAAGGCTGTACTGTATGCCCTTTATGTCATGTAAAGTCCACTTGGAATATTACAATTAGCAACTTCACATGCGGAAAAAAAGTGAACCAATCATAAAATAATAATTACAGGATAAGAAGTACGCACAAGTGTCCACTGTGACTTTGACCTTGAAGCGAGCAACATGGTTGTTGCGCTTGACATGCCGTCTAGATATAATGATCATTTTTTTGCAAATCTATTTCTAAAACTCGTCATGACAGTCAGAAGCCTGACATGAACATATACTTAAACCATATACATATAAGGAATATACACCGGGGCCTTTGCTTTTGAAGGCATATCGTTGTCTTGATGTGATGGTCATTTGTGCCAATTATTTTCTTAATCCCATAATGTTAAAAACAAAGTTATAAGCCGGACACAAAATGTCCCGCACACAAACACACACACATACGGACAGGGGTAACACTAAATGCCCTTCCACCGTTTATCATTGTGGGGGTATAAAAATAATGTTATCATTCATTTATCAATCATAAACTAACAACATGGCATATTAATAAGAGGTTAATAAATGGCAAAACCAGGACAGGGCTCGATAATAGTCCTGGCAACACGATAATGGCGCGAGGGAAATTTTCCACGTGCCAGGGCTACTATCCAGTCCTGTCCTGACTCTGCCATTTATTGACCGCTAAATAAATGTTTTTCAATATCATTCATATTTGTCTCAATTATTTCAATTGCTTTTTGTGTTCTCTCAATATTCAATTAGCACATAAGTTTAGATACGCTCATCTGGGTGCTAGTCAATCTTGATTACGGGTACACTTAACAACTTGTTTACAGAAGTGACGTTATTTGTTCCAAGAGTCTAGAAGAAAGTAACCAAAAGATTGTTTTTCATGTTCTAAAATTTGGATCAATGAAAAAAAGTGCAGATTAATGTGGAAGTGCACAAAAAGGTCTTCCCTAAAGCACATGGACACATCTGCCCTCTGTTGTTTTTTTTTAAGAATAAAAATGAAAGGAACTTAAAGAAATCTCTACTAGATGATCTTTCAGCCTTCTGACAAATTGCTCCATAAAACAGACATACACATACATGACAAATTGTGTGTTCACAAAACAGATTCACATGAACTAAAAAACTGTAAAAAGTTTCTTAACCTTTTAAATGGTGAAAAAGACAACACATTGAAAAACAACAAGCTTTGTTTCAACTGTTTTGCCCATGATCACATTTCTAAAGACTGTAGTGACAATGTTAACCCTTTGCATGCTGGGAAATTTGTCGTCTGCTAAAATGTCGTCTGCTGAATTTCTAAAATTAGCATTTTCTTTGATTTTTTTTCAAAGAATACTATCGGAATAGCAAGCAGTTTGGATCCTGATGAGACGCCACATCTCATCTTGATCCAAACTGTTTGCAAAGGCCTTCAAAATTCGGTTCCAGCACTGAAAGAGTTAAATGTGAAAAGTGTGATCTGACACATAATACATTGCTACAAATGGATAGGCCAGCTCAACCCAGTGCAGACATTGTTAACAAATGTACAAAGTTTTCATATCCAGGGAAGTCCTGTGCAAAAATACTTTGTGTGAAGATATGTGGTAATGGTAGTAAAAACAAAGTAAACTAGAAATGGCGCGGCAGAGGCCGACGCGTATCCCCACACCGAATGTTTGACCTAGGTGTGCCCCAGGGTTGGTAATGGGGCCATGCATAGTCGAGATTGACCGTATTGTCATAGAGAAGTTCAGTATCAATTAGAAGTGAATTGGTGTAGAAATGAAGAAGTTATAGTAAAGGCAATTTTGGGTGGGTGTGACCTATGTGNTATGTAGTTCAAGTGATACAAAATTAATATTATCCAACTGCAAGAAGGACAAGGTCAAAACTATATGCACCTCCCATTCTTGAAACTGGGAGTATAAAAATGTGCAGTATAAATTGGTGCATGTTTAGCCATTGACAAGCAATAACATTTGGTTGAAGGCTGTACTGTGTGCCTTTATGTCATGTAAAGTCCACTTGGAATATTACAATTAGCAACTTAACATGCGGAAAAAAGTGAACCAATCATAAAATAATAATTACAGAATAAGAAGTACGCACAAGTGTCCACTGTGACTTTGACCTTGAAGCGAGCAACATGGTTGTTGCGCTTGACATGCCGTCTAGATATAATGATCATTTTTGTGCAAATTTATTTCTAAAACTCGTCATGACAGTCAGAAGCCTGACATGATCATGTACTTAAACCATATACATATAAGGAATATACACCGGGGCCTTTGCTTTTGAAGGCATCTCGTTGTCTTGATGTGATGGTCATTTGTGCCAATTATTTTCTTAATCCCATAATGTTAAAAACAAAGTTATAAGCCGGACAAATGTCCCACACACAAACACACACACATACGGACAGGGGTTACACTAAATGCCCTTCCACCGTTTATCAGAGTGGGGGTATAAAAATAATGTTCTCATTCATTTATCAATCATAAACTAACAACATGGCATATTAATAAGAGGTTAATAAATTGCAGAACCAGGACAGGGCTCGATAATAGTCCTGGCAACACGATAATGGCACGATGGTAATTTTCCACGTGCCAGGGCTACTATCCAGTCCTGTCCTGACTCTGCCATTTATTGACCGCTAAATAAATGTTTTTCAGTATCATTCATATTTGTCTCAATTATTTCAATTGCTTTTTGTGTTCTCTCAATATTCAATTAGCACATAAGTTAAGATACGCTCATCTGGGTGCAAGTCAATCTTGATTACGGGTACACTTAACAACTTGTTTACAGAAGTGACGTTATTTGTTCCAAGAGTCTCGAAGAAAGTAACCAAAAGATTGTTTTTCATGTTCTAAAATTTGGATCAATGAAAACAAGTGCAGATTAATGTGGAAATGCACAGTGGGCAAAAAAGGTCTTCCCTAAAGCACATGGACACATCTTCCCTCTGTTGTTTTTTGTAAGAATAAAAATGAAAGGAACTTAAAGAAATCTCTACTAGTTGATCTTTCAGCCTTCCTTCTGACAAATTGCTCCATAAAACAGACATACACATACATGACAAATTGTGTGATTCACAAAACAGATTCACATGAACTAAAAAACTGTAAATAGTTTCTTAACCTTTTAAATGGTGAAAAAGATAACACATTGAAAAACAACAAGCTTTGTTTCAACTGTTTTGCCCATGATCACATTTCTAAAGACTGTAGTGACAATGTTAACCCTTTGCATGCTGGGAAATTTGTCGTCTGCTAAAATGTCGTCTGCTGAATTTCTAAAATTAGCATTTTCTTTGATTTTTTTTTTCAAAGAATACTATCAGAATAGCAAGCAGTTTGGATCCTGATGAGACGCCACATCTCATCTTGATCCAAACTGTTTGCAAAGGCCTTCAAAATTCGGTTCCAGCACTGAAAGAGTTAAATGTGAAAAGTGTGATCTGACACATAATACATTGTTACAAATGGATAGGCCAGCTCAACCCAGTGCAGTCATTGTTAACAAATGTACAAAGTTTTCATATCCAGGGAAGTCCTGTGCAAAAATACTTTATGTGAAGATATGTGGTAATGGTAGTAAAAACAAAGTATACGCCTAGGCTATGCTATCATTGACAAGCACAGTAATCAAACCTAGGCATCTACACTTGTGAATACTACATTTAAGTTCAGCCAATGACAGAA
>VMBQ01004054.1:0-26804 GCA_007657795.1 Dreissena rostriformis
CGGGAGCGGAAACAGGTGGAGCTGTTTCGGACAGACTTTACTAATAATACTAACAAGGATCAGGTCTATAAACTTCGCACACAACGACAAACTAAGGCCGCAACGGCAGTCGCCATTCAGAGAGGTTTTATATTGAAGGGCAACACTAATTTCAAATTGAAGATTCCGCCAGAAATCGGCCATTTTGGCGTGAGCGCGAGTGCAGACGGATATTTGCGCGTGTGTAAGCCACGTGGTGAGACGTTCGAAGATACGTTCATTTGGCAGGTGGACAGTGACGTCACCGTTGAGCCTAACCACGTGACTAACGCGAGTCTCATAGTGACGGAGGACGAACTTGTCGCAGATTTTGAAGTTCGGACGTTAATGCGCATGCCCACGGGAGAGGCACCAATTATCGTTCGTAAAAAGAATAATAACGAAATTTACGCAGTGATGATGATATCAGACTTGCAGGAGGTATTTTCAGACATTGATTGTAAAATAATTAAAATAGGTGGCGTCCCGGAGGTCCGGAAACACGCGGAAGATGCGCGCCGTCAGCCGCAGTGCCGTTATGCGATCGAGTTCATCACCTCTGGAATTATAGAAAGCGTTCGCTGGAGAAATCAAAAGATCTGCTTAGAATCTTTCCCGATACGCGATATGTCTTCCTCTGACAGAATGACCGTCGCCCCGTCGGCGGCCTCGAACTATTACCAAGAGGAGCAGGCCGTTTACGCGAGCTCCGCGCTCGGGAGGATGATCAAGGAAGTGACTGCCGAGGAGGCTGTGTCAGATAGAAGGGAGGTGGACAGGGGCGCCCGGGCGAAGAAGGACCTCCGGTTCAACATCGTGCCCACAGTGATAAGGGCCTCTGGCGACGAGAGCTTTGAGATGTCCGATCAGGCTCTTTCATCGCTCGTTCGCGAAAGCCTGACGCTATCCGGCTCCCCGCAGAAGAAACCACTGCAGCGTCAGCAGCGGCATGTAACGGGGGCGGCGGCGGATATACCTGAATTGAGTAGCGAGCCCCATATATATGGCAGCATCATTAGTCACTCTCTTCCATCAAAGCCTATCATTATCATGCAGAGGCAATCACAACAGCAAGACACGAGTCACGAAGCCGATGACGACGTCCCTCCACCATATAGGTGTTTAGAAATAGCCGAACAAGCGCGGCGACACTCAGCGAATCAGGAACAGCCATTTGCCGCTGTCCGCGCGTCCGGGGAGCGTGAACAACGCGATCATCAGTTCAAATCTCAAGTGGAACCTTTTTACCTCCGCTCCGGCGAGCCGACGGGAGCGATGGGTTACCGGCATATAACGCGAGACATTACACAGATAATCGAAGAATCAGAAAAGGAAGCGCTCGCCGCCATGAGCAAACAGAGTAGCGTGCAGTCGGAAGCTCACTCCGAGGGGACGCTAGATGACGCTACAGAGTCGCTGGACTCTGGCGACTCGGGGAGACGTATCTCCAAGGTTACCAGTGTATGATAGTGGATAGTTTAGGTCAGACTGTAAGCAATTTACTTTAGAATTCTAGTGATTTAGTCGGACGCCGGACGTGTTCAGGTCAGACTGAAGAAATTCAATGTTTGTTGTCGGATGTTTTTAGATCAGGCGTTAAGAAATTATAATATACCGGTATTACAGGAGATATCAAAACTGATTAGGTCAACTGTACGAAACTTCAAGTTTTATGTTGCAAGTGCTAAAGTACTTTTTTGTGTGTAAATTTTGCGTCGTCAATTTCCGATGTGTTTGTGTTAAATTCGTGGATCGGTCGACCCATGTTATCATTGAAAATTAGTGTCCTATCTTAATTAATGATTTCACAGTATTGACCGGGTTTAAGTTGGGAGGCGGTAAACTACAACGGGCGAGGCATGGTATGGTATTGCGCAAGGGGGGTTAGAGGGTTATGGTTAGGGTTAGGGTTAGTGTTAGGGGTCGGGTTAGGGTTTGGGTTAGCCTGCACCCAACCCTAACCCTAACCCGACCCCTAACCCTAACCCTTACCCTAACCCTTTTTTGGGGTTATCACCCCTATACCATGCCTCGCCCGTTGTAGTTTTCCGCCTCCCGTTTAAGTTAGTCTGCAAGAAATGCATATGTATTTGGTAATATGTGTCGTGTTCTGAGAAAACTGGGCATAATGCTTGTGCGTAAATTGTCATCCCAGATTAGCCTGTGCAGTCAGCACAGGCTAATCAGGGACGATAATTTCCGCCTAAATTGGATTTTTGCTAAGAAGAGACTTCATTTAAACGAAAAATGTCATAAAAGCGGAAATTGTCGTCCCTGATTAGCCTGTGCGGACTGTGATGACAATTTACGCACAAGCATTATGTCCAGTTTTCTCAGAACATGACACATATGTGTTAAGGTCACACTGTCAGAAAATAAGATGGAGTCTATTTGTGTCAATCAATAAGAATAATTCTGATTATTTGTTCAAAGTCCAAACCAAAACATGTTTGGTTGTGCTAGTTTAAATTGGAATCGTAACTTAAGCGTTAGGAGTGTCCCATAAAGAGAAATGAATGTTAAAATGTTATATGCATGGGAAAGAGATTATTTTTTAAACAACTTGTCGCAAAAAAATTGTGAATTGGTTCTGTAACGGTACGGGATAAGACAATATTAACGTATGTTTTTTTTTATTATATATTATTACAAAACGACTACTGAACAAACGCAAAATTGTATCCATAACTTGCAGCAAAATAGTACCTAAACTAAAGCCAGTAACCAGTACTTAATCCCTAAATACAGTAAAAGCATGTACTTTGGTAACATGCATTTACTTCTGTTTTGTAACTTTTCGTCGTGAGTCGTGAGTAGTCAACAGTTTTTAAAAACTACTTCACTTCAGAAAATACTCGACTGGTTTTAAATAAACCTGTAAGGAATTTTAATGTGACCGCTTTGTAAAAACTAATTTCTGCAAACAATTAATTATCTAGCAAACAGCGGTTGCTTGTGCCACCAAAGACTTAGTAAATATAAAAAGTAAACACTGTGCTGGTCCTTAACCACTCGGTAGATTTCAAAATAATGTCAGATGATTGCACCCTGGTTTATCTGTTACTATAAATCCTCAAATAATTTACATTTGTTAAAACATGGACGCCAGGCATTCGGGATTTATCCTTATATATGCGTGGCTTTTGTTTTGTCGCAAAATGCAGACTTCCCAAATAATGTCAGACAAATATTCATTCGGTTTTCCTCTACCATTACGGTCATTTTGCTTTGTATAGGCAGGAGGCATGGTGCTAGGCATTTATCTTATATTTTTAAAAATAAAATAGATAAATATCATTGTCAGAACATTATGTCTGGATTTCGAAATCATGTCAAACAAAATGGTCAATGGTTGACTTGTTCGAAAGGGTCGGGGCAGCATTTATTATATGGCTATATTGAAAACATGGAACATATTATTGTCCATAATTTGTAAGTGGTTTAGACTTAAGAAAATGTTAAATGGTCATTATTATTCAGATAAACTGTTATACATATGAATATTTATAACGTTTGACATTGACGTGTTGTTTGTTTTAGATTTCAAATTCTATTTCATGTTTTCAAACATAATTTGCTTCATGTTTTTATATCATTACAACATTAAAAAATTCCATTTTTATAGCAATATATATACCAGTATGAATAATATGTTTCTTTTTTGATTTTTAAAATAAAGAATTTCTACAAAATCTGTACATGTTGATTTACATTGTTCTTCCTTCCAACAGTCGACACGCGCAAGTAAAAGAACATCTAGGATTAAAACATGTACACGGTACTGGTCAAAAGTGACACGACATCAAGCCAAATTGCATTAAAATTAATATTAACATTTGATTACAAATATTATCCATATCACTACATTAAATCTTTCTTAGTTGCAAAGACCAAGTGTGGTACTTAACATGTGCAGTAAGAGTTGTTCACCACTACAACTTAACCGGTTATTAACTATTGGAGTATCGTTACCTGCATAGTTTTTCAGAAAGATCAAATTGAATACAAATCAACCGTCAACGAAAATAACAAAACACTAAATGCATATATTTTTTTTAACATGGCGTTCAGCTTGAAATTTTAGTTATGACTATTTGAGGTATACCTTTACATGTGTGTGTTCAAACCATAATGTTGTGGGAATAGCTTTTCGATTTTTTTTTTATTTTTTTTCCATAAATTAAGGCATACCTACACTTTCTATCCATTTTGAGGCGCTAGAATATTTGGTGAGTGTGGTTTGCCAGCTGCCTCCTGAATAAATCAGAAGACAGCAGCGAATGATAAACTGACAGGGTGTTGAAGCAGCTGTCAAATCCCGGATTCATGGAACTTGAACGTCCAGGATATTTTATTTATTTATCAGATGAATAAACACTGTACGGTATATGGTTAATTGAAATGACAAAGGATTAGCCATCATGACTGCTTCTAAAACGGTATGAATATTAACGCCACACCGATCGAACATATCGGTTGTATTCTGATTCCATGTATTCTTGGCTTATGATTGCTCTAAAATGAGATATGTTTCAGGACATTACCCTAACTATTTCACACCTCGCGAGTGTTTTAAGCATTGGTCAGATGGCATGTTTGACGCTTCCATTGACATTAGTATGTAGACGTTGCGAAGATACGGACTTATAATATTGGGGCATGACCTATATTTTCCTAAGTACAACAATGATGTTATTCAGCTGAAATGTAGATAATAGTTATGGGTTATTATCAGTGAGCGTATAATATGGCAAAAAGACATATATATGAGCATCGCTCTGGCAAAACGGAGTTTAATGCATGTGCGCACTTTCCTCCTAAACTTGAGTTTCGCTGAGAGAAGAGACTTCCTTTAAACAAACTATGAAAACGGAAAGAACGGACTGCACATGTTAATCTGGAACGACCCTTAACGCACATGCATTAAACCTCGTTTTCCCAGAGCGAGGCGCATATGCAACAGTAACAGAGATGTTGTTTACTTCATACACCCACATATCTGAGGCAGTGCATGACGCCGACGTAATAGTGAGAAGTGAGAAGTACATAAATAGCTACGGCTATTCCGTGCTTAAACTCGCGGTCAAACTGTACACAAAGAGGTTGGTTTAACATACACCGGTCGATTGCTTGATTACAATTCATGGGATGCTCATTCAATGAATAGCTTACATAGCACTTCCCTTTAAGCTGAGCTAAAAATATTTATTAATTGTATTTAGATCGATGCGAGATGTATGTCGACAACATATTGAATCCAGTGTCCAGAATGTCATTAAGTTTGTTATTACGCAAAAAAGTGTGTGACCTTGTCCTTAAAGTTAACAACTTAGTCATTACGCGCAACATGTCATCTCAATCCAGTGAGCATGCGCTTTGAAAAAAAGACGTTTGAATGCTCGAGTTTCAGTCTGCAAAAATCATGCATCTTGCCCATATTTTGAGATTATACATTTGCTAATGACCTTGACATTTGAGCTAGGGACACACACCATTGCACACATTACGTCGGTTCAAAATGGTGCGAATTGCATGTTTTTGGGCATTTTTTTTTTACTTGTCCGATCGACGTATTCTTCCCATATTTGAGTACTGACATTGACCTTTGATCGATTTATGAAGCAACTTTCAAAACTACACACATTTTCCCCAAAGTCACATTTGACCTCGAAGTATGTCATTTACCTTTGTTTGGAGGATGTATGTATTACCCGCGATACTCCGTCTAGATATAGGGAACATAAGGGGAAACGTAGGTTTTAAACATCATATTCTTCGTTTCGATATTAGTGAACATGAGATGGTAGTTCTTTTGAAATCGTCTGATGAATGACGAAGTTACAGTCCGAACAAGCGGCATTCTCGCAAAATTTGAAATAAACCACTACGAGAGACCTCGACCTTTGAGCTACTAGGTACACGGGTCTTACATGCGACACGCCGTTCAAACATGGTTAACATATTTGGTAAGTTATTATAAAAGTAATGTTTAGGATTAAGTTACAATCTTGCCAAGCTCGACAGGACTACCAGCTCGCTATAAGCACGTTATGCTTGGTTGAGCTCACATATACATGCAACTTTAATTAAAAATTTACGAAGAACATTAACTGTTTAACATATTACAAGCCGCCTTTACACAATATGCAAAGCGTTAACATCTTATTTGCAATATACAAAGCCTAGCATCTAGAGTAGATTGGCATTTCGATGATGTACACGCATGATATGTTGTAATAAAGGAAGTAACATACGGCTTTTACCTATTTAAATTCTGTCTTAATTGACACCCCTACCAAAAAGCTGTTGCATTTTACACGTGCATTAAGACAATGTTGTGGTCACATTTATTGTGAACATAATCAGATATTGTTAATAGATTTCCTCACTTGAAACACTGCACTCGACCATTGCTCAGTCAGCTGAACGGAATTACTTCACACTATAAGAGACAAATACATGGAACGGATTTCCAAATGGAACGACCAGACTTAAGCCAATATTGCATAGTCATTTTATAAAAAACACCAGATATATAGGATCTGACACGAGTTGTCATTTCATTCCATGTTTTATTGAACGAGTTCTGGAAATTTGTTTGTAAACGAGCCTTTGGCGAAATTACTAATACATTTCATAGACAAGTTTATCATTTATCATATACTTTTACATTATCAAAGAAATTAATATTTATGAAAACGGCATGATAAAGATAGAAAGGCATTAAAAGGGCACGACGTCTTTTGACGTTGAAACGCCATGCCAACAAAAGAAATTAACGCGTTTGATCAGTCAAACGCAAAGTAACCAATGAGAATGCTCAAAAACCTGTATGACACAATGTTAACGATAATAATATTCGTAATGGTTATATAACACATAAAAAAAGATAAGCATGCAATACATAAATAAATATAAAAAAACATAAAGAAATAAAAATAAATAAGTACATAAATAAAGAAATAAAATAAAATAAAAAATAATATATACATTATAGAAAACAAAGCTCATAAAACATAACTCGTGTCGGAATAAAAATATATACATACATAAAAACGTTCAGTCTAAGCGAAAAGGTAGGTGCCGATAAGTAGTGGAAGTAATCTTTAGGTTATTAGACGATCAAAATTCGCCGAGAGATTTAACTTGATCCTAGGATTGAACCCATTAAAAAACATGTCGTCATTTTAAAATGTTAGACGGTAATCGAATATTGCTGTTTTGTTATTATAAATAAGTCTTCATTATTCATTCCCACATACGTTTGCGTTTTTATTGCACGCCATGTTTACAATTTTAAAAGGCCATCTTCGTAAATAATTGCATTTGTCTTGATTGAAAGAACACGTATACACTAAGAATCCTTCAATATCTGGGATATTTAACTTGTGACTTTTATTAAGCATTTAGAAGCCTACAGTGGCGCTAACCAATGCGCAAGTTTTTATAGTAATTTGGAATGCTATGAATGTAAGATTGTGCTTTCATCTATAACACATGAGTGCTATATTTTATATATTCTGCATACATTTATAAACGATTTTGTATCATGTACGGTAAGCTTACTTTTGCTCATAATTGGTGCAAATATTCCGTGTTTTGCTTTAACCGACTTACTCATAACAAAATGCCGTATCTTAACACTACTCATACTTGTATAGATATTAATTTTGTCTGTTCTAAATTATAACTAGGACATATATTAAGATTGCTTAATTAAGTTTGATAATACGAGAAGCACTCATGTACCTCCGTCAGTTTCTCATTCGGACAAAGTCCCAATTATTATCAGTGTGCAATAAATCAAACCGATATAATTTAGTGAAAACCAAGTCCAGACAAACAATATTTAATTAAAAACAGGATATACTTTCTTTAACTATTTCCCACATATATACGAGTATACATCATCGCAAAATAATTTATACAACAACAGTATTATTGCATGTATACATTTTGATTTTATGTACTTTATATACATATAAATTAACCTGACATAATTGAGTGTTGTTTTGTTTTACCAAATGTCAGATAAAACCCAATTGATGATCATAAATTGAACACTGAACAATATACATTAGTTTGCAAGTTTTATGGCTGTCGTTGTGATGCATTCCATCTGTCATGATGTCATGTTTGTACTGTTATACCGCATATTTTTTATTACTGACAGCTCGTTATAATTTATTTTATTATTTTTTTCTTCGAAAAAGAGGGGATACATTGCTTTTAATTTGCCAGTTGGTCGGTAGATCGAACAGTCGGCCGGTCGGTGTGTCGGTTCATAGACTGTTTTTCTCGCTATATCTAGATAGATAGATTATCTACAACGATGCAAATTTGTATTATGGTAACTTGGGAGAAGAGATTTTCAGGAAAGGTCAAAGGTCAAGATCACTTGGTGGTGTTATAGTAAATTTGTTTCCGCACGATATATTATCATTCTTTGACCTTAGATAGTGCAAATTAACATATTTATCATGTCTAAAAATAAAAACAAATAGCCTAGGTAGTCAACGAAAGATGTTCTTGTGACAGTTAACTCGTTTCATCACATTACAAAAAAAAACGCTTTGACCAACGTTCATGCAAATTAGTATAGTGGTTACATGATTATATGGGAGGAAAATAAGACGTATTTTTAGTGTCAGGTCTCAAGTCAAACATCAAGGTCACGTGAGCTTTTATAAAGAAATTGGTGTTTTCATGATATGCAAATAATGCTTTCACATACGAACATCTTAATTGGCAGTCTGATTTTTTTGGAAGAAAGGAATGACCCCTATTGATTTCCAGGTCAACATATCAAAAGTTAAGGACACACAGGCGGATTAAACATGAAATAAGTACCCGCACAATATCGTAAGACGCTTTGACCTACTTTCAAACATATTGGTGTTGTGGTTACTGGAGTGTATAGTAAATCACTTATTAAGATTGAGGTCATCAGGTCAAAGGCGAAGATCCATAAAGTTGGTTTCTGCACAATATGTAGATACTTCTTAGGGTCATATAAATAAGTATGCTCGTAACTCTTGACTAAGGATGAAAACTAATGTTGTTCAAGTCAAGCAAAAAGTTGAAGTTAACAGGAAGACTTTGCTTCAAGTTTGGTGACAGTCATTCCTTACAAACATCTCGTGCTGTCTAAAACAGTCGTAATTACGCAGGGGTTCATTTTATTACATGTTTTTAAGCTAATGTAAAATTCAATGAAGCAGATTTAGAATGAACAATGACCAATAACCAGAGACCAAACATAAGTAATTACATCAAGACATAATAAATGTGTTGAATAATTGGGCATACAATTTGGACTTCTTAGTTTATGAACCCTCCATTCGAGAAACAATTAATATTGTTTATCATTTAGTTCAGTTAATTCAATTTATGTTGCACTCCATTAAGCATTGATTACAATTTGTTATTATTTATTAAAAATATGTGTACGAGACCTTTTATCTCGGTTCACAGGCATATCGCGCAACATAAGCTTTAGAATGGTGAACATGTGACATGTTACTTAAAAAATTAAAGGGACTTGTTCACGTTTTGGTAAAATGAAAAAAAAATGAAAAAAAAAATGTTTCAGATCTGCAAACTTTTGTTGTAGTTATGATATTTGCGAGAAAACATAGTACTGAACATTTACAATGCTCTAAAATATCAATTATATGCATCTTTTGACGAATTTAAAACCTGAAAATTATCCAGCGTTACAATCGATTGAATAATTTGGAGAGTTCTGTTGTTATCATTATATTTTGTGACATTACGAGGATTGCTAGACTTTTACTCCGAGGGTCAGTGGTTTGAGTCCCGGTGTGGATTACTTTTTTTCTATGGTTAATTGTTCTTTTTGTTTAATACTGGAGCTATTTAGTTCCGATGTTAACATTTATCAATTTAAAGCATTACATGACAAACTTCAAAACAAAGTCCCTTTAAGCATTGGCCGTTAGTTATCTAATTGTCTTCAAACTATGAACACAGATAAACCTTCAAAAGAACACGTCTTAATTAAATGGTGAACAGTTATAGAACGTTATGTAAAACTCGTCCAATGAATGCTATGTTTATAAGTTAATGCTGCCTTTATTTGAGCAATGATCTTCACGTATGACCTTGATATCTGAGATAAGATCATGTGTCACATGCCTTTAATACTACACGCTGGTTCAAGATTGTTTACATTTATAAATGCTATTGTAAAATGTCCTGATGAATGACGAGACCAATGTGTCAACAAGCTGCATTTGGTGCATATTAGACCCGTGAATTATATTTCTGACCTTAACCTTTGACATAGGTTAAAGACACGGGTACGTGGAAAGTAATTGCGTTATGATTGATGATGTTTAATTCCTGACAAAATGCAACATGTCTAATTTTTGTCTTTTCCCTTTTTGTAAGATCTTGAGAATTGAAATAGGCACATTCATCTTACGCGCGACACGTTTAGTTACAGTAATGGTACATATTCAACAATCTATAATGAATCTACAGACTGGACCATCTAAAGTTTGCATAAATTTGAAATTCGACCCTTAGTTGTGAACTTAGGTTTTGAGCTAGAGACACAAGTCTTACAGGCTTAACGTCTTCTCCACATGGTCAACATTTATGGTAGGTTATTTTAATTGTTTTAATTAATGACGAAGTTACAGTCCGCACCACATTGGATTGATATTCATTACTAACAAAGCTTTTAAAATAATGTGTTAGATACTTGTAGAAGAATAACAAGTCTTTATTCATACCATACATTGCATGCAAGCATGTGTGCATTAGGTCAAAATTACATATGAAAATCAAAACATAATAATGTTTCGGAAGCAATGACACATTCGCTACCACTGGATCATTCAAG
This sequence comes from Dreissena rostriformis, assembly GCA_007657795.1. Lineage (NCBI taxonomy): Eukaryota > Metazoa > Mollusca > Bivalvia > Myida > Dreissenidae > Dreissena > Dreissena rostriformis. Next base: position 10,889 of record VMBQ01004054.1, read on the forward strand.
CTTTAGAAGTCCATGATTTATTTTAATCGATATGTTAGAAATACGCATATGTTACAAGTTATAGATGAAAATCGTTACAAATGCTTTATTATTTCATAATCTGTGGAAAGCATCTCAATTCTGCTTATTGCTGCAAATATTTTGTGCTATTTTTAACTTGAGCTGCTTTATAGAACAACTTTACATTATCTTTATAGTACTTGAACTAGTTCATCACATCTGTCTGAACATATTCTGTCCTTTTTGTAATGGGATATTCACACGGAATTAGTAATAAGGGCTGCTCACCAGGTTAACATATAGGCTTATGTTATACATGTAGTTCCTCATTCGACAATTCTCCAAATTTATGTCTGCATTCAACGAGTATAATGTTGAACAAGTTCCGAAATGAACATATATATTAAGCTTTCACATTATCAACAATTACTCAATCGCACAACATTAAATAGCAGTTAAAACGACGTAGAATGAATTTATGAACGATGACATTTTTGCATTGTTCTTTGCCTGATGTCTGTCAATGACATTTTAATCGCCCTGATTTTATTTTAACCCGCATTGGTTAACTGGTGAGTGCGAATTTCAAAGACTGTATTGTGGGCATTAAAGGGGTCGTCCAACAGATTTTGGCATGTATTGAAGCTTGTCATTAAATGCTTTAAATGCTTTATATTGATAAATTTAAACATTTGAACTAAAAATCTCCTGTAAAAAAACAAGAATACAATTTAAAAAAGGAAAAAAAAACTCAACATAGCTCGAACCACTGACCCCTGGATTCCTGGAGTAAAAAGCTATCCGCCTAGACCACTCGACCATCCACGCTCATGTTTGTAGCGGATGTATTTTTTAGCTATATAAGCATTCCTCGTAGTTTCCCCAAAAAATCGTTTCGCGGCGATATTTTGTAATATTGGTTTGTCTCGAAAAAACCAAACCAATCAAATAAAAATAAATACACTTTTGAAGATAAGTGTAATGAATCAATCAAAATTTTGCAGAAGATTGATAACAGCAATTACGTACAGATTTATAGACGATTCTTCGTAGAACCTGCAGGTGTACAGTGTTCTGAGTGCCTCGAATTTTAGGATGAATTCCATCTTGGCAGTTGCGAACGTCAAGGTCCTGAACTGACACGGAATGGGTGATCAGCTATCTGAGTCACTATGTCAAGTCAAGTCATTTCAAGTCAAGACAGGTCATGTCAAGTCAAGCCATGTCAAGTCGAGCTAATTCAAGTCATGTTAATACAAGCCGTTTCAAGCCAAGCCATGTCAAGTCGAGCATATTCAAGTGATGTCAAGCCAAGCCATGTTAAGACAAGCCATGTCAAGTCAAGCTTATTCAAGTCGAGCTGATTCAAGTCATGTCAAGCCAATCCGTTTCAAGCCAAGCCACGTTAAGACAAGCCATGTCAAGTCGAGCTTATTCAAGTCATGTCAAGCCAAGCCATGTCAAGTCAAGCCATGTCAAGTCGAGCTTATTCAAGTCAAGTCGATTCAAGTCACGTCAAGGTGAAATGTACTTCAGTTGTGCACTCGTCATATAAACGTATTGGTGAATGCATTGTTTTCGACTCAATTTGGTCAACTCAATTCATTGTATACATATATATAGGTCTATAGACCAAAATACAGTACATATATATTATAATAAACAGCAAAGCTACCTTGCAATTATTGACCTTAATACTCATTTCCTGAAATGGCAATGACATGTTATAATTTTAACAATAAGATGTTTATAATTTTAACAAATTCAAATTTTAATTTCATCAAATCATTTGAAGATATAAAAGTCGGTTTGTGTTATAAGTAAGCCAGCATTAGTTTTCATAAAAATAATCAATAATCTCTGAAAACTACTACTCCAACTATACAATAGAGCTTTAAAAAAAAACGCATGGATCTCTTTTTCTCTTTTCTCACAAAGAGTGTTAAACAGTGGAAAAATAGTTTCTCTTTGGGATGCACATTAAAGTGCCGTCCGATTTTAATAGAAAGTTTATGGTTTGAACATCTGAACTCGTCTACATTTAAAAGAAAAGTATTTTTTTCGCGGTTTAATAACGACTAAGATTGCTTGAATGATCGCAACGAGTCGAGGTTTCATTTTCACGGTTTAATAACGACTAAGATTGCTAGAATGATCGCAACGAGTCGAGGTTTCATTTTCAATCTGCCAACTCTGGATCATGCAGTCAACCACACGCTGTTAAACATGAATACGAATCTGTCACCGATTTCTTGCGCCTCACATTATCCAAAGCCAAAATTGAAAATCAGACATTTAACCCATTTATGCCTAGTGGACTCGCCCAATCCTTCTTAATTGGATCAATTAATTTCCAAAATTAGGGATGTCTAGTATATTTATTTCTATATTTAGAATATTTCTTACAGAAATTCCTTTAAGCAAACAGCGCAGACCCTGATGAGACGCCGCATCATGCGGCGTGTCATCTGGGTCTCTGGCTGTAGCACATGTGCGCCTTTGTTTGTAAATGAAATAAATGAATGGCCAAAGCTCTAGCTTTTATCCTACAAATGTTGAATCAGTGTCTATCAGAATCCCCTAATTATCCTTCTGCTAATGTAGAGGGCGTTCGTATACAAATTGACTGCATCGTCTGGGAGAAATGTATATTCATTGTCTCTGACGGGAAGCTAAAACGTGTCTCTCAAAATCGCATTTCGTGCTATGTTTCTGGAATAATCGATGGAGCTACAGTGCTTGACCATTGGGATTGGTGGATATTGAATTATAACAGAGATTTCGGACAAAGCTAACGCATGAATTGATGGTCCATCTTTTCCATAGTAACAGCTTAAGTACGACTTAGGTATAATAAATGATGTTGAGGGATTGTACATTATAATCTGCTATTGTAAAGGCAATGGATTACGTGTTGTCGATGTGTCTGATATAAAACATCAGTACACGCAAATCAAAGTGAAGATTAAAATAGAAAAATTAAAACGAATGTCAATAGTCAGGTACATAATCGAAGTGACGTGTTACATAAATTACAATTCAAACGCACAAAGGTGGTATCACAGTGTACTTTTATATTAAAACATAAACACCTTATTCACAAAGGTACACCTTAATGTTAAAGCATACACACCGTATTCACAAAGGTACACAGTTATATGAAACCATAAAACCATATTCACAAAGGAACACATTTATATAAAACCATTAATACGATATTATCAAAGGCAATCGATTACAGCAAACCAGAAATACCATATTTACAAGCACATGTACTTTTTATTTTGAGACATTGATTAGGATATTTTAAGCGAAATATTTATTGATATTATTCAAAATGATCGGTCAGATAGAATCATTTTAGCAAATGTTGTGTCGTTTCAAAAAGCCTACACACAACATTTTTCTGTGAGCGTTAAGCATTTTGAAAAGTATTCAGCAACANGGATATTGAATTATAACAAAGATTTCAGACAAAGCTAACGCATGAATTTATGGTCCATCTCTTCCATAGTAACAGTTTAAGTACGACTTAGTTATAATAAATGATGATGAGGGATTGCACATTATAATCTGCTATTGAAAAGGCAATGGAATACGTGTTGTCGATGTGTCTGATATAAAACATCAGTACACGCAAATCAAAGTGTAGATTAAAATAGAAAAATTAACCCATTTATGCCTAGCGTCTAGAAAAAAGGCCTCAGCAAACAGCGTAGACCCAGATGAGACGCCGCATGATGCGGCGTCTCATCAGGGTCTGCGCTGTTTGCTTAAAGGAATTTCTGTAAGAAATATTCTAAATATAGAAATACATATTCTAGACATCCCTAATTTTGGAAATAAATTGATCCAATTAAGAAGGATTGGAGAGTCAACTAGGCATAAATGGGTTAAAACGAATGTCAATATTCAGGTACATAATCGAAGTTACAATTCAAACGCACAAAGAAGGTATCACAGTGTACTTTTATATTTAACAATAAACACCTTATTCACCAAGGCAAACTTTTATATTAAAACACAAACACCGTATTCACAAAAGTACACCTTAATATTAAAGCATAAACACCGTATTCACAAAGGTACACAGTTATATAAAACCATAAACACCTTATTCACAAAAGAACATTTCTATATTTAACCATAAAACTATATTCACAAAGGAACACATTTATATTAAACCATTAAACAGATATTATCAAAGGCAATCAATTGCATCAAACCAGAATCACCTTATTCAAAAGCACATGTACTTTTTATTTTTAGACATTCATTAAGATCTTTTAATTGAAATATTTATTGATAGATATAATCATTTAAGCAAATGTTGTGTCGTTTCAAAAAGCCTATTCACAACATTTTTCTGTGAGCGTTAAGCATTTTAAAAAGTATTCAGCAACAACAGTGATTTCCCAAGCGTTCCAGATCAATATATTATCCCCGAAGATGAATGCCTCCGACTTCTTAGCGTCTAAACTTATATATATTGGCAAACTCTAAACAATTGTTGAAAGCATTTGTGTTTAAACTAAGCAATGAGTAGTTATTTTGGGTGAACACTTTTATGTAAGTGGGTCATTACAAACTGAACGTTTTGTAGATAGTGTGGGTGATATAAAACTGAGCATTATATAGATAATGTGGGACATTGCAAAATGAGTATTATATACATAATATGGGACATTGCAAACTGAGCATTATATAGATAATGTGGGACATTGCAAACTGAGCATTATATTGTTAATATGGGACATTGCAAACTGAGAATTATATAGATAATGTGGGACATTGCAAACTGAGCATTATATAGTGAATATGGGACATTGCAAACTGAGCATTATATAGTTAATATGGGTCTTGTGAACTGAACAATTGCTGGGTAATGTGAGTCCTTGTCAAATTCGAAATGTGTTTGCGCTCTGGGACAACGGGTCTTAATGAATGTGCGTAAAGTGTCGTCCAAGATTAGCTGGCGTGCAGTCCACACAGGCTAATCTGGAACGACACTCTACGCCTTAGCTGGATTTTGGAAGAGACTTCTTTTAAACGAACAATACCATAACAGGGAAAGTGTTCTCCCTGATTAGCCTGTGCGGACTTGCTTTATAAATGTGAATAACCGGTAAGTATCGTCCCACATTTGCGTGTGCAGTCCGAACGTCAGACTAATCATTGACGATACTTTCCGCTTTTCTTCGTATTAAGGAAGTCTGAAGACTGCACCGGCTAATGTGGGGCGACACTTTACGCAAATGTTTTAAGCCCCGTTTACTCAGAGCGAGACTCATGTGTAGGTGGATTTTATATCATAATAGTTATATTCATTCCAGCTTTCTATATTTAACAAACACTTCGATTAACTAGCAGTTCGACTACTGTACATTTACAGATAAAAACAGAAATATCGGAAAATATATCATTACATACCTATGTTGTTTTTAGTTTTCATATAGATTTATCCTGTATCAGTATTGTTTATATTTTTTAAATAACACGTACAGAAATATGTTATACCGCGTTCAATTTGTGCCTAGTAGACTCTCCCATCATTCTAAATTGGATCAATTTATTTCCAAAATTAGGGATGTCAACTATATTTATTTCTATATTTAGAATATTTCTTACACAAATTCCTTTAAGCAAACAGCGTAGACCCTGATGAGACGCCGCATCATGCGGCGTCTCATCTGGTCATCTGGTTCTACGCTGTTTTCGAAGGCCTTTTTTTCTAGACGCTAGGCATAAATGGGTTGATGAATCCGTAATACTTCAAACGTTGGTTTTGGAGATCTATTGGATCAAGTTAAAGCTTTTTCTGAAATCTATGTATCGACGTGAGATGCACACTTTCGAAGGGAAATGCACTGTTAATACGTCATTAACTATCTCAAAAGCATAACACAAACTGTGATTTTGAGATACAAATATAAGCCCTCCACTAGACACAATGAATTTATGTGTCATTCCCACGCGACAACCTATTTGTATCCATTTGCAGAATGGTTATTAAGTGACGATGATAAAGATGGAGAATAACAGGTTACTGTCCTATCGTTGTGTAATATATCAAGTGAGGTTTACAANTGTAGGTGGATTTTATATCATAATAGTTATATTCATTCCAGCTTTATATATTTAACAAACACTTCGATTAACTAGCAGCTAGACTAATGTACATTTACAGATAAAAACAGAAATATCGGAAAAGATATCATTACATACCTATGTTTTGTTTGGTTTTCATATAGATTTATCCTGTATCAGTATTGTTCATATGTTTAATAACACGTACAGAAATATGTTATACCGCGTTCAATAACAGATAAAATGCCCCATCTTTGATAACTGTTTAACCCATTTGTGCCTAGTGGACTCTCCTATCCTTCTAAATTGGATCAATTTATTTCCAAAATTAGGGATGTCAACTATATTTATTTCTATATTTAGAATATTTCTTACACAAATTCCCTTAAGCAAACAGCGTAGACCCTGATGAGACGCCGCATCATGCGGCGTCTCATCTGGTTCTACGCTGTTTTCCAAGGCCTTTTTTTCTAGACGCTAGGCATAAATAGGTTGATAAATCCGTAATACTTCAAAGGTTGGTTTTGGAGATCTATTGGATCAAGTTTTAGCTTTTTTTCTGAAATCTATGTATCGACGCGAGATGCACACTTTTGAAGGGTAATGCACTGTTAATACGCCATTAATTATCTCAAAAGCATAACACAAACTGTGATTTTGATATACAAATATAAGCCCTCCACTAGACACAATGAATTGATGTGTCATTCCTACGCGACAACCTATTTGTATCCATTTGCAGAATGGTTATTAAGTGACGATGATATAGAAGGAGAATAACAGGTTACTGTCCTATCGTTGTGTAATATATCAAGTGAGGTTTACAATAAAAGAAAGGTGCGGCTTGCCGAGCCGTTGTTTTATTCGTGGCGAGACTGATATATTACACAACGCTAGGGCAGTCAGTGTTTCTGTTTATCATAGATGTAATGTATTTTAGACACACAAAGCAAAACAACAGCACAAATATATATTTGACGACTATTGAGAGCTAGTGCTCATAACGTCATTACTAACACGTCAAACATCATGTTTTTCCGCTCAAAATGCAGCGTTGAAGCAATTATATTTCATTATTTATTTTAAAATGGGGACGTAGAGGTTTGATCAAGTCCGATATCCACATTTTGTGATGATCGCCCGAGTATCTCTAAAGAGATTATGTCTTCAAAGTATAAAAGTGTTTGTATTAATAATTGGTTGATACAATGCCAAACAGGTGTGACTTCTATTGTCCGTGGAGTCGTTGAACAAAAAACTTGTGCAAAACGTTTAAAAGATAGATAGATAGATAGATTTATTTCGGTATATAAAATACATATGGCATGGTACACAACATAATTAAAAAATTACTGCATTACACGAAATACATATATCACAGATCAGCTAAAAGACAAGAGCTTAAAAGCAATTAGAAAGCTATCATTTGGTAAAAAATACATAAATATTGCTTCTTGTTATATCATTTAGAACAAAAAATTAAAATAGTTGCAACACATATTAAATACCAACATAGTGTACCAGTGTAAAACATACCTTTTATTTGCAAATTGCAATTTAATCAAACGAAAATCTGTTGCTGCACCAGCGTTAGAAAAATGTGTTTGACTTAGAACATATATTGTATGTCAAAATAGAACAAATTTTATGCCATTTCTTTTATTAAAAGCCATATATACATATCAAATGGAGTGTTAAAAGGCACTGAGATAGTAAAGCCATGTTATATTCCATCTGCATACATACAGCAAGGAAAATACTCTTATAATTGATGGATGAAGTCAGTAGCTAAAAGTGGGATTCTTGATTGATCGTGGGATTTTAGGTTAGAAAAATCTCTTTTTCATGAACACGTACTGAGTTCGGATAATCATAATGGAAAACCCTAACGCAGTTCAAACATGGTGGACACAGATGCCAATTATACAAATATATTTCAGGTTTTTCATCATGTCTGTCAACATTTTTCAGCTATAATTTCTTGTTATATATGTTTTAGATATGTTGATTCACAATCACTCTTTATTGCTTGAATTCATTGAAATGTACCTGAAAAAGTTTGCCAGAATAACATTTTAACGTGGCCGAAAGTTTTCAAATACAGTAATTCATTAGCGGTAAATTACATTACTTTAATAAACATCTATGTGACAATATTAAATAATATGTAAGTGTGATATTGATGCTTATAGCTAAAAACTGTACATATTCTTAAGTGGTCGGTAGCTTGTGGGTGATCCCTAACATAAGTCGAAAACAGCGATGTTAACTACTAACGTTAAAAAATAAACGTCAAACAAAATGCACAATATTAAATTTTATGTGTTATTAAATTGTTATACCCCTTCTTCCGATGCGAAGTAAAGAAAGTGTACAGGAATAGTGTTTTATAGTGAACGTGGGTTACGACAATGGATCTCATGCGAGAAGGTTTTTTTTTAAATAAAAGTTTAATTTGTGATAAGATGGATTGGCTCAGAAATATGTACAAAAAACGAAATTTGTTCCAATTCTCACAAGGTATATAATGTGGGGACAGCGGAATATATACCGAGAGTTCTGACGATGGCAATATGTCTGGGTCCGATCATTTGATAGGGCGGACGATACTGATTCTGTTCATATCTTAAAGTTATCCAGCNAAAATCTGTTGCTGCACCAGCGTTAGAAAAATGTGTTTGACTTAAAACATATATTGTATGTCAAAATAGAACACATTTTATGCCATTTTTTATTAAAAGCCATATATACATATCAAATGGAGTGTTAAAAGACACTGAGATAGTAAAGCCATGTTATATTCCATCTGCATACATACAGCAAGGAAAACACTCTTATAATTGATGGATGAAGTTAGTAGCTAAAAGTTGGATTCTTGATTGATCGTGGAATATTAGGTTAGAAAAATATCTTTTTCATGAACACGTACTGAGTTCGGATAATCATAACGGAAAACATGGTGGACACAGATGCCAATTATACAAATATATTTCAGGTTTTCATCATGTCTGTCAACATTTTTCAGCTATAATTTCTTGTTATATTTGTTTTAGATATGTTGATTCACAATCACTCTTTATTGCTGAATTTATTGAAATGTACCTGAAAAAGTTTGCCGGAATAACATTTTAACGTGGCCGAAAGTTTTCAAATACAGTAATTCATTAGCGGTAAATTAATTAACTTAAATAAACATCTATGTGACAATATTTAATAATATGTAAGTGTGATATTGATGCTTATAGCTAAAAACTGTATATATTCTTAAGTGGTCAGTAGCTTGTATGTGATTCCTAACATAAGTCAAAAACGTTTCTTAAATTGTTATACCCCTTCCCCCTGATACGAAGGAAAGAGAGTGTACTGGAAAAGCGTTTTATAGTGAACGTGGGTAATGACGATGGATCTCATGCGAGAAGGTTGTTTTTTTTTTTAAAGAAAAGTTCAATTTGTGATGAGATGGATTGGCTCAGAAATATGTATATAAAACGAAATGTGTTCCGATTCTCCCAATGTATATAATGTGGGGACAGCGGAATATATACCGGGAGTTCTGACGATGGCAATATGTCTGGGTCCGATCATTTTATAGGGCGGACGATACTGATTCTGTTGATATCTTAAAGTTATCCAGCTTGTTGACCATGTTGTGGGTTTTGTTATATGATGTTGAAATGTTCCCAAACGATCAAACACTCAAGTCCTAGCTTTCGGATTCGGTGGACGTAATGTCCGATAATTCTATCATATAAAATTAAAAAAATCAACAGCAGGAATCTAATTTGAAGGGTGTGATGTATACAATTGTCCTAGACCTTTTCATGTACTAATACTTTATTTAACAACTTATGAAGAAAGTGATGTCATCATTCTAGTGCCTTCCGACAGTTCTGGAACTATCATGACGTACTTTTCACGTTTTGGCAAATTGCCAAAATTGAAAACAACTCGTTTCAGATTCACAAAGTTTCGTTGTAGTTATGATATTTTTGAGGAAACAGTTATACTGAACATTTACCATGCTCTAAAATATCAATTATGTGCATCTGTGTACGATTTAAAAACCCGAAAATGATAAAGCGTTACACACGCGAAACGATTGAATAATTTAGAGAGTTCTGTTGTTATCGTTATATTGTGTGACATTGCGAGGCTTGCTTAAAGAAAGTATAAAAATACACCAATCACTGTATGAGCACGGATTGCCGAGTGGTTTAAGTGCTAGACTTTTACACCAAGGGCCATTGGTCATTATTGAACACCCATGTAAAAGCGTCTTGATAGGAAAAAATAAATAAATACTGATATTCTCTTTCTCAAAACTTTTCTCAAATGTTTCCTATTTGTTGTAACATGAGCCATCTTATAACACAGATGCAAGTAATTATTCATCCATCTCCAATGCTTCAGTAACATACCACTAAGTTTTGTTCATTATAATATTTTAAGTCTGTTGCAAAAATAGATGTTCTGTATGCAGGTGTACGTGATTTTGGTATAATTGGTTTCACTGAAACATGGCTAAATAGTTCTATTCCATCTACTGATCTCCTCTTCGACGGTTTCGACCAGCCAATTTGCAAGGCTCGCCTACTTGACTCTCATGGTGGCGTTGCTATATACGTTAATGAAAATATTGCTTTCAAACGAAGACACGATCTTGAATGAAATAACTTAGAATGTATATGGATTGAAGTGTTCCCTTCAAAACATAAATCCACCTTTTTTGGTGTGTTTTATAGACCGCCTAGTGCGGATAGATCGTATATGCATTCTAGTATAGATTCTATCGGACTAGCCAGAGAAACACACATAAATGATATCAGTTTTACAGGTGATTTAAATATAAATGCTCTCGCCGAATTATCGGCACGAACAATTATTGATTATGTCTAAATTCTTTTTTAACGCAACTTATTCNATTTATGAGGGTCGAAGCAAACTGAGCATTTCGTAGATAATAAGGGCGATAGCAAACTGAGCAAGAGTTGGTTAATGCGGGCTATTGCAAGCTTTTTGTGGATTTTTTCATCTTTGATAACTGTTTTATTAATCCGTAATACTTAAAATGCTAGTTTAGTGATCTATTGGATCAAGTTTTAGCTTTGTTTGGAATCTGTGTATTGAAGGGTCATGCATTGTAAAAACGCCATCAATTATCTCGAAAGCATTACTCAAAATGTGTTATTGACATACAAATATCAGCCCTCCACTAGAGACAATGAATGTACATGTCATTCTTATGCGACAGCCTATTTGTATCCATTTGCAGAAGGGTTATTACCGGGGTAAGTGACGTTGATATAGAAAGAGAATAACAGGTTACTGTCCTATCGTTGTGTAATATATCAGGTGAGGTTTACTATAAAAGAACGGCGCGGCTTTATAATACGTAAGTGTCTTTCGATGCTTATAGCTAAAAAATGTCTGTATACTAAAGTGGTCAGTAGCTTGTGGGTAATTCCTAACACAAGTCGAAAGCATCGATGGATTAATGCGAACGTGAAAACAATAAATATGTAACGAACTGTACAATTACTTATTGTATAATATCCTAAATTGAAATACCCCTAACCGAGATACGAAGACATACGGGGTGTCATGGATTCACTATGGTCGTCCGTCCGTCTGTCTGTCGGTAGATGCAATCTTTTTTGGAAGTTCTCCATTTCTCACTTTTCAACATACGGTAATCAAACTTAAATGCATTGATTATAATGAAATTAACCCTTTGAGTGCTGGAACCGGATTTTAAAGGCCTTTGCAAACAGTTTGGATCCAGATGAGACGCCACAGAACGTGGCGTCTCATCAGGATCCAAACTGTTTGCTATTCTGATAGTGGTCTTTGAAAAAAAGTAAAGAAAATGATGATCTAAGAAATTCAGCAGACGACAATTTAGCAGATGACAAATTTCCCAGCATGCAAAGGGTTAAGTTGTGCATGTGCGATTCTTAACATCATTCGAAAACAATTATATTATGCTCATTTTTCAACTTAGAATTTTTGCAATAAAATATAAGTTGCTATAATATACTTTTTAGAAAAAAATGCACCTCTAAAAGTACAAGGTCCATATTCGGTATGTAACATGTTCAGTGGCCTTTTTCTTAGTTTCATTAAATCATAACCTTTGGGCTTCATATCATTACCTGCAGGGTCGGGTAATATTCGTTTCTACAGTGACATGTTCTAGTTATGTTTGTGTTTTTGAAAGTTGTTTTTATATAACATAGCATTTTAACCTATTGGAATATATACATTTACAGGTTTTGTCGGTTAGTGCTGCTTTTATTATATTATTATTCCAATTATTTCCATTCATCCAAAATCACATATATTACCACGTGCTCAAATCAAAATTGCAAATACAACTCTCGTGCCCTTTTTAATAAAATAGTTAAAACACTTAACTCTCGATTTCCACAGGCGATGATTAGATGATATGGTTTATTAAATTAAATATGATTGACATTTTTGGGACATTCAATTGTAAATGTTTGAAAACGAGTCATTTGATTGGCTTAATTTCTCTGCCGCATTTTTGTTGGAAACCCACGAGATTTCTCGTTAATTATTCGTGACATCGAAATTTTGCTAACCTAATCTTCAATTGTCAATCAAGAAGCACGGCGTATTTAAGTGAACATGGGTTCCGACGATGACCCTCATGCGAGGATGCTTTAAAAGAAAAGTAAACTTTCATTGGTTATTAGTTGGCTCAGAAAAATTAACGAAAATATTTTTTTTACCCAATTCTCCAACGTATATATAATTTGGTGACAATGGAATACATACCGGGGTTTCCGACAATGGGCGGGCGCTCCTGATTCTGTTCATGTCTAATAGTTATCCAGCATGTTGATCACGCGCTGGTTTTCTCATATGCAGGTGACCTGTTCGTCGAACAATCAAGTCCTAGCTTTCGGATTTTATAAACGTACTATGTGATAATTATATCGTAGTCAGAACAATTTAAACAGACCGAATCTAATTTGAAGGCTGTGATGTATACTGGTAGAAGTTATTATACAGAAAATGAGTTTTATGTCATGTCTAGAAGATCGTGAAAGTGATGTCAAAATTCCAACGCATTCCCACCATTCGGGAATTGGAATGACTTAATTATAATCGGATAAGAAAGAATAGAAGAATAATTGTGTCGTATTCTGATAAAAGTGTCGTCCCGGAATAGCCTGTGCGGACTGCATAGGCTAATCTGGGATGACACTTTACGCATATGCATTATGCCCAGTTTTCTCAGAACACGACACAATTGATATGGACAACGGTAGAATTTATCAGATGTCCTGTCTTGGGTTAAGCGATTGAGAGTCCGGACTAGGCGAGAATCACATGAGTCGCGTTCTGAGAAAACTGGGCAAAATGCATGTGCGTAAAGTGTCGTCCCAGATAAGCCTGTGCAGTCCGCACAGGCTAATCCGGGATGACACTTTTCGCCTAAGCAGGATTTTCGCTAAGAAGAGACCTCATTTAAACGAAAAATTCCATAAAAGCGGAAATTGTCGTCCCTGATTAGCCTGTGCGGACTGCACAGGCTAATCTGTAATGACAATTTACACACAAGCATTATGCCCAGTTTTCTCAGAACACGACACACATTTGAAATGCGGATATCAGACAATGAATACACGCACAAATACATCTACGAGGTTTTTTCTTCAACTATTGTAATAACCAACCCGTTTCTGTATCGTATAATTGCCAGAGGAAGTCCTGTATGTTGCTATTCTATTTCTAAACTTGCTTTAAGGCCTTGTTAAAGTTATGTCTGACATGTGTTAATGCTCACTGTGCACTGGTCCCTTTAAATATGTGTTTTCTTGACCTTCCATATTTTGTCTCCACTGGCTATGCAATTGTTGTTAAACTGTTTCAATGCAAGTTAATAAGGTCCATTGTTGTGTGACCACAGCAGGGTGCTTGAACACGAGAGTTTGATAACACAGATAATCATATGCGGGGGGAGTGGGGGTGAGAGTAACAACAGAAAAGGATCAAACTGAAACATAAGTTTTAACAGCATAAAAGGTTAAGGCAGGGTATTACGTGGGCGAGTAGTGAATACTTAATCCCGGGATGAATGAAGCGCATTGCCGGGTCCCGTTAACCCATTAATGCCAAGTGGACTCTCCCTTCCTTCTAAACTGGATCAATTTATTTCCAAAATTAGAGATGTCTGGTATATTTTTTTATATTTTTAGAATATTTCTCACAGAAATTCCTTTAAGCAAACAGCGTAGACCCTGATGAGACGCCGCATTATGCGGCGTCTCATCTGGGTCTGCGCTGTTTGCCTTGGCCTTTTTTGTAGACGCTAGGCATAAATGGGTTAAGGTGTAGGCGTATATCGGCATTGCCCTGTTTTGAAATCCGCCTATTAATTGCTTGACTGACCATTGTCTTTTATAACTGTATATAACACTTAATATACAAGTATAAATACAGACAGAGCTCCAGATATTTTTTTTCAGCCGAGGGGTATTTCACTCATGATTTTTTTAGTTGGTGAGTAAAAATCAAAATCCGATACTTGTAAGGAGTATTTGTGTTCAAAGGATCAGAATTAATAATAAATTGTACATGTAGTGTAAACTTTCTATTACTAGCAGTCTTGTACACAATAAAGCAATCACTTTTGTTTTATTTAATATACTGTCAATAATAGGACGTACGTTTTTTCTGGTGTTACTAATGACGATGTCGACTTAATAGAGATCGACCATTTATAACTGGCTCGCCATTATTTTTTGTTTTATTTACATGACAATAAAACACAAACACATGCAGACGCTGCGGCACACGTCACAAAAAGAAAAGCGCTTTCGGGACAGAGACTGCCGGTCAGGACGGCACAGATCGTGACGGTCATATGAGAAACAAGCAAGCAGCAAGTTTTCGCATTACATTATGATTCAAGTGGATTCATTGATTGCAAACCGGATTTTAATATATCTAACAGTTTAAACATGTGCATAGTCACGTTATCTGAATGGTAAGCAGGCGGTATCCGTAAAACTTGATTATTATATATGTGTATTTCGGCTGCCATTTAAAAAGTGCTTGAAGGAAAAAGGTTTTTCCATAGTGCCACACAAGAGATGAACTGATAGCAAAAAATATATGCTTGAAGTTGGGCGATTCGGGTATTATCGAATGTGATGTCAAATGTTTTCACCATAAGCGTATATCGATTCTCAACAATGCAGCGGAGAGCCTGTTGTGTCAACATCGGCCTTTATCATGGGCCAAAATGATATGATACCGTTCTGACTGAGGAGTAAATTAGGTCGGGAACCACATTCTGTACATAGATGGTGATGTCACTACGTTTTAACCGGTGTGGACACAATGACGGGAACCAGTCATGTGTACATGAACTTATATGCATGTATAAACGGCTAATACGCATTGAAATTGCACACGATGCGTAATCCGAATTTAGCCTGGATTTTTTTTACTCAACAAAATTTTAAGTCATGCGTATTTCCTTTTTTTTTCATGCGTATTTTACGCAAATACGCATCTTATCTGGACCTCTGAATACAGATTTCATCAATACATCATTTTTACAAAAAGAATATACGCGCACACATATGGGATGTGCATTGTTAACCAACTTTTTATCGTTTAGAGAAAATAACGTCAATATGTGTAGTTAAGGTGCATATGAACTTCACTTATATATATATATATATATATATATATATATATATAGATATATACATTTTGGTAAGAATTTTTTGGTCACATCGTAAATTGCTTAGTTTGAAAGCCTATCCGAATTACACTAGATCTATTAACGTCA